>OMLM01002443.1:262677-295671 GCA_900302695.1 Helostoma temminkii
TGCAGTCCCACTACAGCTTGCATATCAGTAATTTTCTTTGCAGGCTGACTTTTTAATTTAAATTATTTATCAGGTTAAATAACTGTTAGGTTCTGCTCATGATACTTATTATTTATTTATACTTATTATATATTTATTTATATATAATTTATTATTTATATTTAATCCATTAAATACAAACTTTCAAGAATATATATCACTGAATGGCACTGCCAGCAGTGGAGATATTTTCCCTTCTAAAAGTCTTTCGGTGAGGCTCACCCTTCTAACCAATCAGGGAATATGTTTGATTAGTAAGTTTTAGCATTCTCATTATTGTTATTTCAATCTGCTGTGCAGGATGGCTAAAGTGCTGAGCAGAGTGTGGCAGAACGTAGCAGAACATAACAAAACGGGGAGAGAGAAGGTTTGATGGAGCACAGTAGATTTGAGTCTTGTGCTAGTGCTAGCTTAAGTTGAATATGGTTTATTGTTCTTCAAATCGCTGTATTCATTGTGTTGAAGGGCATCATGTTTTTTTTTTCTCAGAACTTGGCTAGTTTCCACGTAATTGCCTGGCGGCGTTGTGATTCATTTTTTATTGTGACAAAACCACATAGTCCATACTACTCGGCGTCTTGTTTCTTAAACATCGATCCATCCAATCACACTCTCTCACTTCCTGTGCTGGTGAGGTGTAAATGCCTCTGATTGTTTAGGATCTGCAGCCTTTGAAACTGTTTTTCTGCCTTATTCATAATTGTTTTGTTAAAATGAAATATTTATTAGAAATTGATTAATTGTTCATCCCAAGTTAAAAGAATAAAATTTAATTGGGAATGCTTTGGTTACTCACTTCCAGTTTACAGTTTTGGGAGGAATCATACCTTACTGCAACAACTAAATTGAACTGAGCGATTCTTTGTGTTATTTACACCTGTGTTTTTTTCTTTGATAGGTTTGCTATGATATTCATTATTTCAATATGCAATATCTAGTTGTTAAATGCATTTATATATATATATTATAACATGTCTTTCTCTTTCTGTGTCCTATTTAAAATCTCAAAATATTTTTAGTTGCTTCTTGATAATAAAAATCATACTTTATTACTGAACAACCAATCCGAAGTCTCCATTAATGAGTCGCTTGTATGGCAAATGGATAATTTGAGAACAAAGGCCTGTTCTTATATGTAAAGAAATAGAAGTGGTGATCTTGCTTCCTTAAATAACAGTGGGGGTGCACTGTATTTTACACGCTTCTCTGGAACTCTCACAAGTCCTAATGAGTTTCAATGGGTAATGTGGAAAAGCAGCCATGGGGTGAGGTGCAGAATGGTGCGTTAGTCATTCTGAGCGGGACTCATACTTCTGGCAAGTGAGCAAACCTGACACCTCCCTTCCCTTTGAGTTGGCACGAGGTGTCTCACTGCTCCCCAACAGAAACCAACAAAGGCCTCATAGACGCCAATAACTAAGAGACATCAAATATTGGCTCGTCGTGTGGAGAGAATGTGTAAATATATCTTCAAATGTGTCCTCGTGTGTTGTTTTCCCAGTCTCTCTCTTTCTCTCTCCCCTTCTTCCCCCGTTGCGGGGGAGTTAGGTTGTTGTCATGAAGCGCTGTTCCTCTGTCAGCTGATCAATATGTTGCTGTTTTTTTTCTCTTTCAGAGGAGAAGACACAGCTGGTTCTAAATGTCGACAAACAGCTTGAAGAAGTCAGAGAGTTGGTATGTCTTTGATCAATAATTTTCTCCTTTCCCATTTTCTAAATAATGAATTTGTGAAAATGGAGAGGGGACAATTTTCACTGGCATCAGACAGCAGTACATGTATTATCCTGGTGGTGACATGACAGGCAGACACACACACAGTCACACACACTTCACATGGCAGAAAAGAGGCTTCCTCCTCACATGATTACTTTCCAGTAATCTGCTTTTAAGTGACACCCCATGACACATTTCAAGCCATTATCTTGAGGTGGGAGTTTTCATGTTGCTGTTTAGAAATGAGCAAAGTCACCTGACAGAGACAAATTGTTGTTGCAGTTGTCTTGTTATGTCACAGTCATTAGATTTTTCCATATCTGCCACAGGGAGACCTGTCTAGCCATGCATCAAATGTACGTATACTTCGTTCACTGTGACATTGTCGGGCCTGTGCGTGTCTCTGCAATGAAGCGACCTTCATATTTGATTGTGTATTTATTTACAGAACAACCTTCCTCTGTCAGAACTTTTTATCACAGCTGAGTGATGTGAGCGGGAGGCATTTTCTTTTTGCAATCAACACTGGAACCTTTTAAAGTTAATGCTGCTGAAGTTACTGTCTCAGAAAGTTTAATGTTCTCAGAGTTGTGACAAGTTCTACCTTAGCTTAGCAATGCAGCATTCGTGAAAACAGGTAGATATGTCATAATTAGAGGACAGCAAGGCCTGGATTTCTTTTTTTTTTTAGCATCTGTTCAGATGTGCTATAAAATGATTAGAAGTAAAAAAATAACTAAGTAAAAGTAATATTTCACCATGCTGGTTCTTTATTATGATGTATGATGCATGTGATAATGGTAACGCTAAACCTTTCCATTTTGTAGTTTTGTATTCCAGATAATTTTATAGAAAGAAAAATATTACAAATATTTGTTAAAGTAACTGGATTAACTGGATTTTAGCTGGAGCAGATGGACTTGGAGGTTCGTGAGATCCCCATCCAGAGTCGAGCCATGTACAACAGCAGACTGAAGAGCTACAAGCAGGAGATGGAAAAGCTTGAGAAAGACTTTGTAAGTACTTAAATACTTGCTTAAGACACTGACATTTAGCATATTGTTACATACTGTAAAGTGTGATGGTATCTGTATACAACATAATATTATGTATACAGAAATTCATAATGTGCACGATATGTGGATAATGTAATGACTATATTATATGTTTTCTGGTAAAAAATGTTTACATTTTTTTTAAATAAGGTGACGGCAAATGAAAATTTAGTGCTCAAACATCCAGTATGTGGAGTATTTCAAACACACTGTTTCTTTGACAAACATATACACCATATATATATATATATATATATATCATCACCATACACTCTTACATGCAGAACTGTACAAGCACCAGTACCTGTGCCTGTAGTGATTTAAAAACCTAGGCCATCATCAAATAAATGCTCTAAAACATAAGTCAGGTGTTTGGATTGGCATAGTGTCTTTAGTTAGGTGCAAGTTAATGCTGATTCTTTACTTCTTCTTGTAGCCAGGACCACTGGTGAACAATGTGGCATGGGTCAGATGCTTGGCATGACACATCAATAAAATAAACTAGCATTACAACTACATTATCGGTTTTTATAATTTTTTTTATGATATTTGGCACCGTAATTACATTTTATGTTTCTAAAAGCCCCCTTGATGAGAATCACAGAGCAACCCTAGTTAAGATGCTTCTTCTATGGTACTTTCCCACTGGGTTATTTTCATGATGGTGTGCCCTTGTGATGCCATATTTTTATCCCGTATGTACTGCTCAACTATCCTCCCAAACAAGTTAACATAGTTTAATTTAATTAAATGTTAATTTTCTTAACTGCTGTGGAGTGTGGTGATTTTTGACAAGCGTCATGCAGTTGACCTCCTGGTTACGTGAACTGTGCACAACAATTTATGTATGGTAAGCCCATGAACAGTTTACTATCTCTAGTGACTTCATTAAGCCGATAGCTGCCGGTCTGGCTCTGAGGAAATTCTAAACTCTTTCAGATTACTTTACCTTTACTTATCTTAAAGTCTTAAAATCTCTTTTTATCGGTTATGGCGTACATCAGTAGATACTTCTTTTGAGCAAACTCAAAATATTTGAGCGCTTCTTTTTGTAAGTGAAAGTTACTCTAACTCACACCTCTAACCTTATTTCATTGATTGGACTCCAGCTTTACTAACTTCTACCTCTAGTTAACTGTTGTTGCTCTCATTAGTACAATATGTGTACACATCTTATATCCAGCCTATGTTGTAAAATTGTGAATAAACAAGATGACCATATTTTAAGACATATCTACACATAAATGCAGGTAACTCAAAAAGGCTCACTTACTTTCTGTTGCCAAAGTTACCAAAGTTAAAAGTTGTCACTTTCAAAAATTGTTTGTGCATTCATTGCACCCTCAACCAAATTCTCTCTCTCTCACACATAAACAGTTCTATGCTGAAGCTCAGTGGTACATCCTCTGAGGTTAATTCAGAGTTCATATTTGAACTTGCAAGTGATGCCTGTTGAGAGCAGGTTGTGTATGTTTGTGTTGTTGCAGCAGAATCTGGCCTTGTTTAGTAATTCATAAATCACTGTATGCCTTGACTTGATCTCTAGCCTCTATCAAAGCTTAATGAACAACCTAGTCTTGTGAGTCATTTGATTTTAGTTCACATTGTTGGCTACTAATATTGCTCAGGCGCTTCACTTAATCAGTTTTATAAAATAAGAAATTATCTAGTGGAAAAAATTAAGTTGTGTTCTTAGTGTATTGTGATGGTTATATACAGATATTAACCTTGCAAAAATGTGTGTTTTTAATGATAGATGTTTTGTTCTCTTGTCTGTTATTGTTTTCTCTTGTTGGTTTTGTTGTGCTGGAGCTCATAACATGATACCCATAGTGTAACTCATAGAGTAAATGCAGCTGACCTTGAGCTCTGGTGCAGACTAGTCCTTCCACAAACCGTATGTGTTGAGAAATAAATCCACAAACACAAAATTGTTTGGACAAACAAAAACTGAATTGGATGTTTAGGAACTTTAAAATAAGTTCATATAAGGCAAACCTGGGATTAGTGCATCATTTAACTTTGTTGTCAGTTTTGAGTTTTGATGCCTTTTAGGTTTTTACAAAAATAATAAACAAACTTAGAATAAGTTTATTATGAGTTGAAGGCTTAATTTTGATGAACTTTTTTTTTTTTAGATAGATCATTTATCATATGCAGTTAGTGCTTAAAGGAAAGAAAGTTGTTGCAAATGAACTTTTTTTTAAGGGTATAAAAAATAAATAGATCAATGTATGAATGGCTATTTTGAATTAATTCTTATAAAATACCATATCATATGATCATATGATATGCCTGTATTTAAGACTGACAAACAAAATCATCTGTTTTAAACATGGTTATGTTTCACCCTATTCATTATCTTTAACATTTTCTTAAGATTTAATATAATTTTCCAAAATCTGCTTCAAATGCAGAACAAATAAACATGCATAAACAACCATTTGGATGAAGATATCATGTGTTAGTGATCTGTGAGCACACCACTGAGATGTTCTAACTGAGATCACAGAGGAGATCTCCACGCCAAGACAGTTTGCTTTCCTCGCCATGGGCATTTAATTGGCTGACGATTAATCTTTAACTTTTCTTCTCCCCACACTTAACATGCTTAATCATCAAGCAGTTAATACCTGCTGTGGCTGATATTAGTGCTCATTTTAATTTCTTTTATATTTTACGCCTGTCTTAGAGTACATATGGGGGCAAAATGTGGGGAAAAGTTGGCATTCCTCCTCACCCTGATAACATCTAAATTTTTATTTTTCTAATAATTATTGTAAATTGTATATATCCAGGCCCACAATATCAAAACTCAAAGCAGAAGATAGCAGTCAGACAGTTCTAGGTAAAGAATAAACTTTGACTGCCCGTGTTCACACCTCTGTGTGTGGTGTGGTCTGACCAGTGTACATTTAAATCAGGATCACCCAGTAACACCTTGTAGATCTGGTTTCCCATAAATCTGATGCAAGTGTTCAGAAGGCAAGGATTTCAGCCCCCTCAGATGTGCCTCAGATGTGCCAAATGCTATAGCCAAGCTCAGCCTCTCACTTCCTGCAGGCCTAGGGACATGACACTCAGCTCAAAAAGACGTCTAGTGGAAAAAAGGCAATCTCCTTTCTTTTTAATGTAAAAAGCTTCGGCTTTGTTGTGCGTTCCGTGGATATCAAGGCCTTTCCACTCCCTCACTACCCACTCTCCCCACACCCCACCCCCTACTGGCCTCCCACGGGTGCATCCCCCCTTAACCTGCTCTCTCATCCTCCCGTTCACCCGTAGTTTGAAGTCTTCTTACCACCGGTGTGCCAGCTTGAGACCTCATTCTTGCTCCTTTCCAAGCAGGGCCCGAGTCGACCTCAGTAACCCAACTATTTCATCCAGGAAGGCAACTTATCACACTGGCTTCCCAGAGGTTTATATATGAGATGCAGCTTTGTTGCCGTGGCTGACAGCTTCATTGCGATAATAGAGGGGACAGTGGGGGTCTTAAAGGTGCTGGGCCATGACAAATAAGTATTGTAGAAGCCAAAGGGGATGCCAGTCTGAGCAAATAAAGCGTAAGTAAGCGTGTGAAAAAAAATTAAAAAGGACAATGAAAATCCCATTTGATGGAGAAGGCTCGTTCAAGTCGGGGGAAGCAGAATGGCATGGCTCTTAACAGTGGCTTTGATCAGGCAAAGAAGAGGCCTAATGTAAGCTTAATTTAATGAAATTTATCGAGTAAACAGAGCCACGATCTTCAAAGACCCACGTTTGGCCAGTTCCAGTTGTGAAGGTGGGGGTCCACAGATGTCCCCTGTGTTGTACAAAAGGACATGAGGACATGAGTGAATTGTAAGTGAGTGATGCCTCTGATATGGACATGATGAGATGTCAGCCACAAGCTGTCATAACATCACATTTGCTCAGAGATTTTGTGTAGCTTTTTTTTTTTTTTTTTCAGCCATGAAAATTCTGGTTGGTGGTGTCTTTTCTGTTGTCAGTACATATTTGACTATGAAGGATCTTTTCTCGCCCATTTCAAAGGTGTTTAGGTTGTTAGTTCTGAACATTCAGTGATTTCATTATCTACGTCAGCATTATTCAAGTGATTTTAAAATAAAATTTAGAACTAAAACATGTCATGTACTGCATCAGTTAGTAAGCAGAAAAATAATCAGCAACCATATTGATAATAAGTCATTTAAATTCCAATAAATCAATAAAAATCTATCTTAGTTCTTGCCTGTCATTTGTGAATTTTGCTGCTTCTCTCAGTTGTACCGGATAGACAGTTGAACACCTTTGAATTTTGTAATGTCATGTTAACAAAACAACAAATGCGATGTCACTTGGGCTTTAGGGAAGTATAGTAAATATGTTGCACTTTATTTGGTGAACAGTAAATAACAATCAAAAAGTTATTGCGAGCCTAATATCATTACATCATTGGTTAAAAAGAAATAAATATATTTGTCCAGCTTTGCAGCTTGTTATTATACACTAGGTCATTTTTATAAGATATGTTGCTCACAAACCCAGGAATTTAATTTAATGCACACTAGCTACAGAGTTTAATAAGTTGATTAACTTAATGTTAAAATATTTGTCTTTTCTTAATTTTCAGTATTCAGTATTTTACAAATATAAAGTATGTTGCCTTTTACTCTTCATCACAATACCCCCAGTTTTCACTAGCTGGTGTGGTTATTAACCCCTTTTTGCAGCAGATGGCGATATTGCTCTAAGAATTTTCTTCTACTTCATGTACATGACAAGGACAATTTTGGGCACATTTACCAATTACACTGCCCTTCTGATGTATGAGTGCACTTGCTATGATAAATCCTACTACTTATTGCTATGTCTGACCTCATCCTTCATGCTGTGTAAGATAGATGGGAAATATTGTTACCAAATATTGTTGTGGAGACAATTAATACAAAGTGGTCTGTAGTAGCCTGGTATTGCAACTTTAGGTTTTTTTTTTGTGCCCTGTCAAATTCTGAAAGTTAATTAAAGAAGCAAAGCAAAACATGAATGAATAGGAAAATAGAATGTCTTTTTCAAATGATATTTTAAACATTTCATACTGTAACCCTCAAAATAATCTTTCTCAAATTAAAAGGTGCTTCTAATATTTCAACTCTTGACTTTGTGTTAAAGTAGTTGAATTTCCTTATGGTCCAAATGTTAGAGGCTTTGTTTTCATGATTCCTCGACTCTGATAAAGGTTAATTGGTGGTCATTAATTACCAAGCTCTGAAAAAGTTTTATTGTTAAATACATTTTTCTCTCATTAACTGAATTGGTGCCAGAAATGGTAATGACAGTTTTGTTGATGGCAGGAGAGTCACTATATTCACATTATGTTGAATTAAAAAGCTGTTGTTGGTTTGTCACAACATTCTGTGTACGTTCTTTTTTGAACGCTCATTGTCTAGGATTTATATGTCAGCTTATTTAATGCAAATTATTACAAGAGATCAACACTGTGATACTGTCAAATATGGATTCACTACGTACAGTACTTCAAAAAAGGCCTATTCAGTAAGGTTTGAAATTATGAAGTTGATTCTTTCTGTTACTCCTTCCTAGCTTCATTTATTTCAGTATGGAATAGTTATTACTGTTTGTGTTTTTTGGACATTAAATAATAAATCCAAATGTCACAGGGATACAGCTATCCCTTCCTAATTGTCTACAGAGGTATTGTTTGGAGTTAAAGTCACGGTCAAGTAGGATGTCTGGACTGCTGTTTCCTTTAATAAAAGTCTTTAGAAGGAATGCCTCCTAGTGTCCGCCTAGGGAGATAATTAATGCATTTCCAAAGAGTAAGCCAACCTTGAAATATTGAACAGTTTATTTGCCAGGTACAGCAAAAGTGAAAGGAATGGAAAGGAACGAGAAAGCTGTTGGTACTGATTCCATTTTTTTTTTTTTCTCTTGTTTTCCTGGATGTATCAGTGTCTTAAGTGGTTCTAGAGATAACTTGACACGTAGCTCTCAGTTGGGACAAACACTGAATGCTGTATTACATGAATAGGCACATTGGACCTTTTAAGCAGTGCATGTAAATGCAGAAAAATGGTTTGATTGTAATGTGAAAATATAAATAAGATCAGTCAATGATTGAATATGCCTCACATGAGGCCAAGGCAAATGATTTGTATGTATTGTGTATTTAAATGTATTTATTTTCCTTTTATCAGAACAAATTGACTAGTTGTAGAATAGCAGATGAATGAGTCTTAACTGTACCACACAGTGCTCAGCTGTATGCTTGGTTTGCTAGTATGAATGCTGTCAGACATTTTTCTTTTTCTCTTTCCAAACCCCAGAGCTAATTGTTGCCCCTGCATGAGAGTCCTCCACGATCGGTTCATCATTGTCAGGGAATTATCATTTTTTTTCTGTGGTTTTTGAAATGCCGTATAAAATATTGTGTATTTTCCAGGTGAATACTGCTCTGTGTTAGTGTACAATTATGTGAACTGTTATTCACTCTTTACTCATAGCATAGTAAACACTGAGATGTATCAGTAGAGCCTATTAGATGAATCTGAGAGTGCTGCATGTTAAAGTGGTCATGGACAAGTTAAGTTTGTAGACTATCCAACATTAGCCGATAGCGGTCATGAAGTCATGACCTCAATTTGCAACCTAACGAGAAATAAGAGTCTGCAAAGTCATATATATATAAAAGTTGTGTATTTGTTTTAAGAAGATTTTACGTCAACTTTTTAAAATCAGATACTGATAATTATGCTAAGGTTTAGCTTTTGATGGGTGACATTCAGACTACTGTACTTCCTGTACCAAACATGCTGGTTGTGCTTGTAAATTAGCTCTGTTGTAATCCATCTTGAAGAGCTCTTTCTGTTTGCCCCCTGTCCTTGTTATGGTGACCCCTGCAAGCAACAACATGACAGACCAACATTAGTTGGATGTTAGACACTTTAAATCGCCTTAGGTTGCCTTGGTATATTTGTTCTTATTAAACACTAAGACGTAAAGGCAGATTGAGTCTTTTAATGGTTTGTTGCTTAACAACCCATCAATGACACGAAAGTCTAATCACCCATAACCAGTTATAAAAGGACTTTCTCAACTGACAGGGATTTTCCTCCTGTATTTCTTCTGTGCTGATTGCAGATTTAAGATGTAAACAAATAGATCTTCTTCTCTACTTATAAATCATGGCTTTTATTTGGAAGTTGTTGTGCACAGTATGTCTTCCTCAAGCCCTTTGTGGATTTGTGGTGTTGGAGACTTTTCCATGTCCTCTTTATGGACATGAAGATTGGATTCATTTGCGGATTAGTCTTTTGTCACTCATGCTGAAACCATTTTTGCGGGTTTGATGGTGTGGTTGTCAAATATGGGTTGAAGGACAGTGTCACAAGAAGGACAAAAATGTGTTGTCCAGAAGTTCCATGTTTGTATTTGATTATCACAAAAATGCCACAGTACCAAAATCCAAATCCAGTGAAGTAGTTTGTTGTTTCTATTTCTTACGTTGTTGTGATTCATATATTAAATGTTTAAATTGCAGGACAATCTGATTTGTAACCAGCTGCACTGTTATTTGATGGTAGTTTTCTTAAGATGTATTGTAGCTAATAGTTTTATATGGAATCAAGTATTCCTACATGTCGAATTATCATTAATAAGCAATTATAGGAATCATTTTTATTTAACTGAAGATTTATTGGTCTTTCAATCTGAAAATGTCTAATTTTGTAAGTATAACATGACATGAATAACATGACAGTGCTGTCAACTAGATATGACGACAGTTTAATTATAGGGTATTTACACGCTTCAAACTTATTTTGCACTGCTACTTTAGAGTACTACTGTAGTGTTTTCATGTTAACATTTAAAAGCAATTATCTAAGCTTTTAGCAGAAAGATAGGAACACATTCAGAGAAGGGACCATTCAGACTTCATTCAGTCTTTACACTGGTGTTACTCTTATATTGACTAAACGTCATATTAAAGTTACAACCATTTTGTAAATATGGTAAGTGCAACGATGAACATCCCAGCCAGAGAAACTAGAATAAATCTTGGGGTAATTTGCTTCACTGTCAACTTTATGCGATTTCTGGTTGCTAACATGATGAGTTCTTGTCAGTAGTTGACTCACAGAACTCACATACCCTGTAATTTGTAAGCAGATCACCCACTACTCCGTCTCTTTATGTTAACACTTGTCTGTATAGATTGGGTATCTGCATTATGCCTGGAGCACAGGTTTTGTTTGGCAGTGTGCAAATTCGGCCGTTATCCTTCCACACAATCATTTCCTCTCTTGCTTATCTCTCCTGGCCCCTCCAAAGTCGCTGTACTTTCACACATACTGACAGCGATCAGTATAGCTTTCAGACGCTTGTCTGGCTGAGTCTGCCATGAAGCGAAGGCCCTCCCAGGTCCCCTCGCTGTCCTCAGGGCTTGTGTGATTGAGTGACTGGAGTGAGTGGGGGCCAAAGATAATAAGGGGGAAATATAAAGACATGGGGCGATGATATGATAACACACCCCCCCCTCCACCCTCTGCTCCCTCTTTTTACTCCCCTTTCCACCTCCCCTTCACTTTTCCTTCTGTTCTTCTTTCTGTCCTACCCCCGTTTTCTGTGCACCGAGCCTGTCCCACGCAGCAGTGTAAACCAGAAGTGACATGTGACACCCACTCCCCAGTGATGTGCTGACAAGCGGGTACTAGAATAGGTGACAATGTTTTTTTGCCAGACTGGCTTAAGTATGGTGAAGGGATTCATGAAGTATTTATGAAATATATTATGAATCATTGGGTCTGTGTTTTTCCTCCGTATTTTAGGCAGTAACATTTTCTTTTTAATAAGTAAGCCTCAGTGAAGGCAAGAGTAGCGAAAGGGGTAAATAGAGGAAGAGCTCTTTACATCTCTTTACTGGTGTTTCTTTATAGTTAAAGCTTCATGTTTGCACATGTTTTAACCTCTGTTCACACTGCCTTCACACAAACATTAATACACAGACACACAATTAAACATAGTTTCTTCCTCGCATCCTAAGTATTTCTAATGAGGGAGTGTGCCAAAAAGAAAGGGGAAGTGTTTTTGCTCTTAGCGACCAACAATTTTTCCCTTTTTCTCAGGGGTTTTTGAAGCCTGCAGTGGAATCTGGCTGTGGCCTTGATCAGAATTACATTGTGGAAGATGAATTAAGTTTTTTTTTTTTTCTTTTTCAATTATCCCAGAGGTTGGCCACCATTAGAGCATCAGCCTACTCCTGCAGTGAGACTAAACTCTTTAGTTTTGTTCCCTTCATCACCATAGAACACTTGTTTGTTCTACATTGTCAGGCTTTTGTGCATTTGTCTGTACATTTTTATTCAGAAATGATCTATTTCACATATTGTTTGCTTTAAGTGCTTGCATCAAGTGGCCAAAAAGTCCCAGTGGTGAATTAAATAATATTCTATATTCATTGAATTTTTGAAAAATGAGCATAAAATTATTGTTTTGTTAATTATCCAACTCCTTGTGTGTTTTTTTTTTTTTCATTTACACATTTAAAAAAAATCTGCCTAAGAGGTGTAAGCAAATTATTATATTTTTTAAAAACTACTGATGTGAATTCCAGTACAAAACTCCCAGGAAACTGGTTAGTGCATTGGCAAGTTCAGGAGGGCACATGTTGGAAGGGCTTTGGATGGGGGCCTTACTGGCCTCATCAGCATTTGAATGTGTTCTAGCTAGTGAAATAACAAAGTATACATAAATATATAGAGATAATGATCTGGCTAAGTCCCTATGTGTGCTGGTGTATTATTATGCTAATGGGATGGCTATTCAGCAGCAACAATGGTCACATTACAAGAAAAAGCAAAGCACTGAAGGAGAGTCTTCTCTGTGTATGTCCACTGACGGATGTGTACACGCACGCTCAGCAGGCCCGACTCCTCTCCCTTTGTGTCTCGGGTTTTTTTTTCTTTTTTTTGTATTACATTTTTCAATTTTAGATAACACTCCAAGAATAGACATCAAACAAAAATGAGTCATAAATCGAGGTCAGGAGTGAGGCTCTTTCCAAAGCAGAGAAAGGGTTAAAAGTGAAAGTATTTCTTTCTTTAAAAAAGACAGGAAGACTGATAGGAGAGAAGCTCTTCTCAGCAGAGAGTTCAGTGAACCATATGTAGGTAGCCACAGGCTAATGGGCCGGTTGGTCCCTGGCTTGCCAGGTATCCTGCAATGCCCCCCCAAACACACACAAACACATACACACACACAATATCACACTCTCCTTCTCCTCATCATCCTCAATCACCCACCACTCCCACCTTCGCTCTGTGAAAATCCCTCCTCCACTTTCCTCTAATCTCACCTTTTTCTCTGGTGCTGACCCAGAGAGGCCCACTTTATTCCCCACTGCATGCCAGAAGCCAGCGTTGTGATCGGAGCCTGGGCCCCTGTGCTGGTTTCCCCTCTCCTCTCCTCTCTCTTTGCCCTGGCTGCCCGCCTCCCCGACGGCTCTGCTCTATTGATTTACTCCTCCAACCAATGTTGTCTGTCTCTGTTTTGCACCACTAGTACCTAGGTCCCTCATCTTTCCCCATTTTCTCTCTTTCCCTCCCTTGGTCTCTACTTTCTTTCTTCCTTTCTTTTCATACTTTGTGTCTTTTTTTCCGTCCCCTCCTACACAACCATGTGCAAGAAAAGAAAACATGACAGGACATGAGACAAGGAGGCAAAGAGAGATGGAAGGATGGAGGTGTGAGAGGGGAAACAGGGCCTTTGATTTTTCATTAGAAGCACGTCCATATTTTAATATTGGGTTTAATCGGACCCTCATGCCTTAAAGAAATAACAATTGAGAGATGATCCCTCGGCCTTCAAAAAGTATATGGCGCTTCTTCAATCAAAGCCCTTCTCGACTTTGCTCTTTTGTTTGTAGTTCACTCCCCCCACCTTTCTCTTGCAGTCTCTTGGCCTCTTGCTTTGTGGGTACAGTCGTTAGATTTATTGACTGATCACTGTTGTACTTAGCAATAGAAATGACTTTGACAGGGAAATCCACCACTGGTATCACAGAGGTTCAAGCATGAAAGGCCCCTATCTGAATACTGTAGTGGTAGTGTTCCACTGGCAAATGTCTGGATATTACCCTCATTAGACTTATTAGCATTATAACACTCAGTGATGTAATGTAAGAATAAGAATCCGCATTTTGTTTTTGTTTTTTTTATCCAATTAAAGTTTTTTTCACAGTACATTCGCAGCTCAAATACCATCACGCCAAAAGAAAAGCTTCCTCACAACATACCCGTTTAGACATGGTGCAAACACATTTATTACATTTCCGTAGTTGATCATTCACCTTTATTTGTGTTTTCGACAACTACTTTGGTATGACTCCCTCAGGTTTTTCATGGAAATGGAACACAATGCTGTGTACGTAGAAGCCACAAAGCACCAACCTGTGAGCTAATGAGAGGCCCCATGCTGTTATCTAAGGGTTCTGCTTCTCTACCACTGCTGCACTTCTATCAGGGGAGAGAACACACACGCGCCAGGCTGCCGTTCACATATGTTCTGCACATACATTCTCTGAAGGAGGTTTCCCCAGGATGCAAAGGCTTACAGAAGCCTCCATCTTACATACAGTAGCCCTTGTGTGCACATATGAACTCAGACAAACACAACAGACAGAAGTGCAGGATTTGAAGGCACCAAAGACCACAGTAAAACAAAGGCACAAATGACACCCTCCTGTGACAATCCCAATTGTATCTCCTTGCCTTTGTCTGATAATATATTGCATGCATTAAAAAAGAGCCCTTACTTAATTGACTAACCACTCCCAATTTGTTTGCGTTAAAGGACAGTTAACGATGCTAGGCTTGTGTGTGTGTTTGTGTGTTTCCCTTTTTGCTGGCTACATGCTTGTGTTTTAAACCCCTGCCAAGCAGAGATGCATTATTTAAGATGCTGTTGTGATACTTGTGCCTGCTTAAAGGTCTCAGCTTCCTTTTAACACCATGCCGCATCAGTCCACCTCTGCCCCCACTTGTGGGGGGGAATCAGAGTGCGACCTGCTGGCACTGGTCCACACAACACCTGGGAAAATATCACAGCAGGGGGAGGAAAGGAAGTAATACAGATAACCTTTGAGTTTAACTCACATTATTGTGAATACAGAGGCATTTTACTATCCTACTTTATTGTCATTTCAATTCTGACTTTAGAAAGTTCTTCATTTTTTATATTTGTCAGTATTGTATTTGTTTGCACACCTAAAAGTTATTTTTACCGTGGTTGTTTTGATATGTTTTCACCTTCCTAGAGCAACTGTGACAGTTAAGAAAATAAAAAGTTGAATGCCTGTTTCAAGGAACTACATGAAGCTGGCCATATCAGCTTCAGTCTAAATTTGGAAATGCCCAGCCGCTCTCCTACTGGTGAAAAAGCCTGTAATGGAACGTGGAATTGTAAATTGAATATGGTTAATTACTCTTCATGCTATGCCACCAGCCATGTGTACACAGTGAAAAGGAAAGGCTTGGGAAAGTGGTGGGAAAAAGCGTCAGCAGAAGAACTTCAGGGCCCCTCATTACACTCTGCCCCTGGGTATTTTTATGCCTTTTATTTCCCATCTAATGAACTGTTTACATTTTTCAGCTTTCCAGGCGCCGCAATTATTTGTGCTTGTCCTTGTGTCACTCATTGCACTGGGCAAAATGCAAGGAGGAGAGTTGGAGGGCATTGGAATGTGTACGAATGTGTTCGATTTATTTGATTTTAATTATTGTCATTTTTTTGTTTATAGATAGGGAATCTTTTTGTACCTTACACAGATGGCGATCTTGAAGTGTTTGAAATAAGTAGTTATAATACATGTTCTATAAAGGCATGTCTTGATATACATTCTTCTTCCTGGGCAATTATTAAAAATAATTGTTTATTTAGAAAAATATTGCATTTCCATATTCTAGACAGAAATTGCATCCAAGAAGGAAAGATTTGTCATAATTAAATAAATATCATGTACAGCTCAGAGGATTGTGCCAAACTTATTAGCATATCTGATATGAATTGTTATGCATGCATATGTAATTGCAGTTTGATGGATAAAGGAGACTCATTTTTTTTTTCTGCTATCCATGTCAACAGAGGTAAAACGTGCGTTTTTGACAGGACACCAGCACCTCCATCGCCGTTTTTGACGGGATGTGCAGAGTTTTAAAGGCAGGCCACTTTGCATAAAGTTAAGATATACCTTTGTACTTTTCTTGTGTGCTTCCGGGAATAGAAGCAAATTCTCACCCAAGATTAAAAAAGTGACAAAAACAGACCTTTCAAAAGGATTAAAAAAGCTTTTTTTTCTGAGCAATAAGGTATCTTCTGAAAGCACTCATTCTTTTTTGGATTACAATGCCTGATTAGTTGGTTTCATCTTAACATACGGAGCTCAGTCTTCATATACTCTAGAATGAGACTATTTCAGTGGGTTTTCTTTATAGAACAGAAGATTTTACTATAGAACTAGTATCTGGTATATGGTTCCCTGACCTCAAAAATTATCCTGTTGTCATTTACAGTACCATTTTGCTATTTTTGCTTAACATGTTAACTTGTGATAAAATGTGTTACTGCATTAAGCAGTCAATTTTGCACAGCTGTTTATGTTTCACATCAAATGGGAAGGCAGTAATCACCCAGGAATCTGTTGTTTTCCAGGGGGGGAATCCAAAAGCTGGGGTGTATACTGTACAGGGGAAGTAGCAGCAACACTTTCATTTCAGTGACGTTTTTCATTCTTTACACTTTCTTTTGTTATCTACTCTGTTCTCATTGCAGATAGGCTTCTTGGATTTATCTGTAACAAACAGCTATTTACAAATTCCAACAAACCCTTCATATGGTTTGAAGACGACGTAAGCCTTAACATTCAAGTCAGTGCTTCTTCTAGGCTTCCTCTTCTCAATTACTGGTGAAGTCATCTTTCCTCCTAAGTTGCACAGCTGTTTAAGATATAACTTCACTTAAATTGAATATGTGGGTGTTTTCCTGGCAAAATGTGTGTGTATGTGCGCCCTGTGTACAAGTGTACATGCTGTTTTCAGATTGATGGTTATTGTCTTTTTGGTTTTACTCAAATGGGAAATTCCTTTTTACATCCTGACAGCAGCACAGTGACCACTTATTTACCCTTGAGTAAAATATCAAGCTTTAAAAAATTGTAACATTAGAACTAAAATTGAAGCTTAGAAGAAAGAATTTTTTTTGATTTTAATTGTTTTTTTAGATTATCACATTTTAAAGGACCCACAATTTAATTCCTTTTGTTTTTAATATAAATCTATATTTTCTGCAGAAATTTTAGGATGAAGTTTAGATTAAAGAAAAATTAGAAATTACATAATTTAAAGACTTAACTATAAAGCATTGAGGGACCGCCAGATTAACTTTTTCTAGATATTTAGTAAATGTCTGTCACATAATTGTACATTGTAACAATCATAAATAACAATACGATTGTAAAATCATTTTAAACAGCACATTTTGACATAGTGCTCTCATGTTATATTTGTTTGGGGGGGGCTATGTGGTGTTTTCTTTGAGTCCGTGCTGCCGATCTTCTCTTTTCCCCACAGTAGGCTTCCTGTGGTTAGCTTAGCCTGTGGCTGAGTATTGTTTGGGTGCGCTCTTTATCTAATGGGTTTTGTGGTCTGGGTCAATCAGGTCCTCTGTCTAGTCTGTAATTACTCCAGAGAACTGTGGCCCTCACCATCACGATAATAACAGCCAAATCACATCAACCATGACTTTCCACTCAGTGCTCCAGAGTATGAGGACAGACAAATAAAAAAAATCAACTTGCCTGATTGTGATTGGTTCCAAAGTTATTTCAATCAAGAAACTTGATATCATCACTCTTGAGGTTAGAATTGGCTTTTTAAAGTTTGGTTTTTCATAGAAGGTACCATTACTAGTACTTCATCCAACAGCTTCTTTAAACTTTTACTGATAATAGAAAGATTGTGAGAAAGGATACTGTATCTGAAAAAAATGTCCCCACCAGGTAATTGGTGTTCTTTCACAGATTCTCTGTCTTTGTTTTATTTATTTAGAGTCGAGGGCTAAGTGAATGTAGAAAAATAGAGAGAATTTGTGTGGAGAAAAAGTGATATTTTTATTTCTATGCTGGTGTTTGTCTTTGATTTTGCCCACCTCCTGCAGCCCTCCTAGAAACCCTGTCAAGGTAGGGAGAGAAAGCGAAGGAGGCTTAGTAAACACTTTCTGTGTCTGCTGCTGGTGTGTATTTAGTTTAGAGGGCATGCCAAGAGGCTGTTTTTCCATGGGTCGGGCGTCTGTAAACAAGCAGTACAACGGCAGCCCACTCTTCCACAATCGGAGGTGGCACACTCTGAAGTGTGTATGAAATCTGTGTGTCTGAGTGTTTGTCTTTTTGGGTGGTTGTGTTTTTTTCCCTTTTTTTTGGACATGGCATTCCCTCTTATTCTAGCCTATCTGGAGACAGAGAAAGGGAGAGAGTGACTGAGAGTTTGTGTGTGTGAGGGAGAGAGGCAACCCCAAATCCGATGGGCCGCCAATGGGTGATGAATTATTCTCTGTCTGAGTCTCAGCATTGGTGTTATCACAGAGCCTGCCACTGCACTGGGATGACAGCGGTGACAGCCCCCAGAAAAGATTTAGTGCTGACAAGTGATACTTCCTCATAATACATCTCCCTGGTCCTCTTCCCTGTCCCCTGTTCCACAGTCTCTCCATCCACACAAGATGAGGTTTTTTATCCCTCAACTTGTATTTGTTTAAGTGGGCAAGGTGGGGGGCTCTTTGCCACCACTTCTGTGGCACAAGTGCACTAGGTACAGTAGATCACCTTGGAAGCAGGCATGGCACAAACCTCGACATGCTTGTTGTCAGTACATGTGTTGTAGGGGTACACACACTCAGAGAGACACTCGCACACATAAACACAACCTGCATGTGTATGACTCAGTTTGTCACCAAGTTCCATTAGGGGGCTCTCGTGCTTAAGGAATGCCTGTTGTGTTTTTGTATCAACAACAATACTAAGCCATATTTCCCCACTTGTTTTCTCTTTTTCCTCTCCGCTGTTTCTCCCTTCTCTTCTTCTTTTTGTCCTTCTTCCTCATCCTCCTTCCCCTGCAGAAAAGGTCACGCATTGCCTACAGTGATGAGGTGCGCAACGAGCTCCTGGGGGATGACGCCAGCTCCTCGGAGAGCCAGGTGAGGTGCTAATCAGGGGCCCAACTGACACCAGTGTGGGTGGCTGACTGGCCCCCAGGGTGAGGCGGTGGGCCCCTCACAGGGGCCATCGAGAGCTGAAACCACAGTATTGTCACCAAGTCATGCGGAAGGAACACTGTTTAATGCAAAGCTGGCCTGCCAGTGAGTGGGCTCAGGGCATGGGACCAGTGTCTGGCCAAAGCCAGACACACTGGTGACTCTCTCTCACACACACACATTAACACCTAAACGCAAACACAACAAAAAAATCTGGCTTCCCACTCCAAAGATCCAACAGCTGTTCTCCAGCGGGTGTGGACTTAGGCCTTTTAATAGATCCTCCATCCTCCACACGCACACCTTCTCTTGTCTTTTTTTAAAATTTTATTTCCCAGTGTGGTGAACCTGCATAATGCAGATGCTGAAAATGAATTTGGACACTGCTCATCAGATTTTTGACATTTGATATAAAAAACACTCAGCTATTTTAGTGTAATATATTGGTGTAATACTCAAGTGCAGCCCCTAACGATTGTTGAATATTAGTCTTTGATCAGAAATCTCGAATTTTGTCTTAGACATTTAGATCTATTAGCTATGAACATATTCACAATTGGTTTATAGTTTATTAAAAGATTTTGGCACAGTTTGAATCTCAGTTGTCTATTGTATTTGAGGGTTATAAACAGCAGATGAAAACCACATTAGTAATTTCCATTTATTCAGCAGTGTCTACAAAAGATTAAGTCACATCACTTATGAAATTAACAATGAAGCAGAAAAATAATTATCTTGAATTGTGATCTTAATTGCCTAAAATATGCCACACATTTTTAAGTTGTTTTGAAAAAACAGTTTTGAATACATGTAGTGCTGCATAAAAACAGTGCTATATCAACTGATTCAGCGTTTTAACATTTAAGACACGCTTACCTATTGCTCACTTGCACAGCTGCCACTCATACGCAGCCGCTCTCAACTATGACCAAACGTCTTTTGACTAATTAGACATTGCTTTTAGAATTGGCTGTCAACTTACAGGGGTTACTGTGTCTTAAGACACACACAAAAACAAACACACATGCAAATAAATACATTCTATTGACAAGAAAAAAAGCAAGAAAATATACTCAAATGCATATTTGGACATTTAGTCTCACAGTGCTTTATGGGAATATATTTAGATGATTCACAGCTAAGCCAAGCTAAATCAAGTTGTGTTTTTTTTTTAACATTTGACTATTATCATTTCAATGATAACCCATGAACTGCACATCTTAGAAACATATGCATCACGAGCCAAGATGTGTAATTGATATGCATATTTCTGGGAAATTAGCAAGACACAAAAGTGATTTTGACATTTTATGCAAAAGTTGGAAGGAGATTTGCTGTCAGAACTGTCACGCTTCAGACACTGATGGGTTCTGTCAAAATCTTGTCAAGGAAAAGCTAGAAAAGGTTTCACATTCCATTTTATATTTTTATTCCCTTTCATAAAAAAATGTAAAATATTGAAAAGTAATATTTATTGATCTCAGAGAAAATAGTTGAAATAGTAAAAATACATCAGTTGAAATTATGTGGCGGATTATATATTTTGGATATTGATGTTTTATAATTGTAATTGTTGTTTTAAATTATTGTTGACAATTGTCGTTGTTTTCTATAGTTTTACAGCATATTATTAAATTAAAACAAATAAAATCCCTACATGCACAAATGTAAAAAAATGAAGTAGTTCAATGTAGATTTCATTTTATTTAATGCTCAGAACAATATCCATAAATTAATTCTTAATTTTGAGTTTGTATGTGCACAACAATATAAAATATGAAATGTAAAATAATAGCAATACAATACCAGCATATGAAGTTTCTTATATTGTACAAAAACATTTTTCATTTTAAGGTATAATAAGTCACATATACTTTTTCTTATACCAGTGTTCATTTAATAAAATTTTTTCCCTATTGCTAAAAGATTTCCAGAACCCAAATCTTAATTTATTTAGCCCATACACTGTAAATGATTTACAGTGTGCAAAACACAGTAATAATTAGCAAAAATAATGTCTGATGTGAAAAAATATAATTGTATATCTGAAACCCACACAAAGCCACAGAGAGAGTTCATGCTGGGGGCAAAAGGAAAGTAAATAGATGATATACATTTTCCATTTTTCTCCCAGGAGCTGTATTTACCTCATTTTCATTTTAAAACTTGTGGAGATAATACTTGTCTTGGTCTTGCTGTG
The DNA here is from genome assembly GCA_900302695.1 of Helostoma temminkii. Taxonomy (NCBI): domain Eukaryota; kingdom Metazoa; phylum Chordata; class Actinopteri; order Anabantiformes; family Helostomatidae; genus Helostoma; species Helostoma temminkii. The sequence continues at coordinate 283,984 of OMLM01002443.1, forward strand.
AGTGGAGTACTCGGAACTTCAGGGTTTTTTATCTAACGAGACGGCGGTGATAGGAGAGGGGAAAAGATGGTGGGTGCCAGGGCAAGTCGGTCAATTTAATTCCTGACGATCTGAAAGAGGTCAGGATCATTTCATATAGCCCTGGCTGAGCAGATCATTACCAGTCACAAATCTGTTGGTTACATGGCAAGGATTTATAGCTAAGTAAATGGGGAACCGTCATAAGTTCTGAAAATGGCGTGTTGGCCCTGCGATAATGGCTAAAGGACGATTTAATAGAGTTCGGCATTTATTCGTTATCTGTATGCGGACAGAGCCTGAATTGGCACTATCACTCGTTTTTTTAATAATGTGGTAGGCTACCATTGCACATTTTTTTCTTTCTGTTTTCTCTGCATGCAACACACACACAAATGTAGGTACACACACACACACAGATGCCACACACAAAGCAGCAAATGCACACACATTTTTCACACATGAACGCTATACGGAATAGTTTCGATTTCAGTCACAGCAGAAGGCTTGGCCACAAGAGATTGTGCTGGTTTGAGCCGGCATGGACCAGATTTTACAGGCTACAAAGGAAGCAGATTACCACTTGTATCGAATTCCGTATTGGATAAAAAAAATCTTTTGTTTGAAAAAAATTGCTGATTATCATAACAGAAAAATTGCAGGAGTGCAATTTTGAATACTGGCTCGCATCACAAAAACACAAGGAAAGGCATTCGTGCAGGAGTAATTATAGCATTTACAATATTCTGTATTTACTGCTCTGTATGCAACGCAACCATCGTTTGGTTATACTGAAAAATGGATGCCAAAGAAAAATAAAGCTAAACAGGAAGAAAGAAGAAACACAGCTCAACATGGCCCTCATATAGTTTGAAGAAATCCTCTATGAGGACTTACAATCAGTCAGGCAGCACAAATGAGCTAGAACAAGTTTTGTTTGGTACCCATTGACTGATGGCAGAGCTGGGGTGAGGGATCGCTGGATCTGCCTAGTTTGTTCAAGCCCCAAATAACCACAGTTTTAAACTTTGGCCTCTTCAATAATGCATTCTTACTGGGGAGTTGTTGCCTTAGTTAGAAAAGACAGTTTCTTCTCTAAAGTGTATTTGGTAACTGCCGTCATTTTGAAGGGTAAGAGCGCTTTAAAAAATATGTGCAATTATACATGTTTATCTCCCACGTTACAGATATTGACAACATTTTTTATTTGCAATACTTGAGTTAACTGTCCTTTATTTTATCATTGGTAGAAAAAAACTTTTTTATACTTAAATTATAAGAACAATGTTGTAACAAAAGGTAGGCAGTTTTCATGCAGTACACTATAGTTTTTGTTTTTCCTTTTTAGGATTACAGTGTAGGTGTAAGTGTTAAATGTTAACTTTTGATTTATTCTGATCATGAAAGCTGGTAAAAGCAGGTTTTATTTGGAATTATTTCAACATAAAGGCGAATTTTTGATTGTCTCTCAGATGATTGGAGCTTGTGCTAAAAGACCTAAAAACTCTCTTCTTATATCATACAAAATAATTTCAGACTCACAAGGTTCAAAATAAACAGCAAAAGTAATAGCGACCCCAAGTCTTCCTTTAGATCTACTAACCTTTAATGTTGTTCAAGTAATCTGAATAAAAAAAAAAAATCACCCTTAAAAGGGATATTGAGAAATTCGTCCTTCCCCTATTCCAGCTAATCATGTTGCATTCCCATGATAAGCCTCATTCTCTTTCCTTCTCTTCAGCCCTCACTTAAGGACAGGCCAGGGAAACAATAATTTTAATTGTTATTAGGCATAATTAATGGCAACTGGGATTATCGTCTCTCAAATGTTTGAAATATTATCAGAGATGCACGATTTTCCAGGACAGGGAATAGCAATAGCATTTCTTATTTGCTTCATTTTAAATATGCTATTCTCTTTCATCAAAAATGTATAGCTATGCTAAGATTCATTTTTCATGATCTGTGCCTGCATGTCTCAAAAATAAGCTGCATTGTATGTATATGTTTATACAATGTGTATATCCTCACATGACTTTCCATACTTAATCTATATACCATACACCTTTACTGAGATGCATTATGTGCAGTTTGTGAAATATTAATAGTATATCAGCATTGAACAGTGGTACAAATGGAGTGGCTCAGCATTCCTCCAACCCAGTTCCAAAGGGCACATATTTCTTTTTGTATCCTTTTCCAGAGACTTCAGTGAAATGATAGATGCAGAATATTTTTCCTCAACATTTTAAACATACTGTAGCTGTACAGTGTATTTTACTCATTTTTTCTTTTCTCTTGCTATATCAACTTCTGTGATGTGACTTCTTGATAATGTTAGTTGATATTGCAAGTCGAGCAATGCATTCCCTCTCCTTGTTTAATGTGACGGCGGCGGGACTTGATCTTTGTTTATTCAAAAAAGCCAGTCTGAGCGGCGTGTTTAGCTTCGTTTAATGTGTTTGTCTTGTGATTTCCAAATGCTAAACATGCAAACAGATAAATCGTCAAGGTTAATTCTGTAGCCAGCCATATGACTGATCTTCTTCCTGCCATGTTTTTGCTCTTTTATCTGTCCTTCACTCTCTCCATCTTTCTCTCCTCCCTTTTGCTCTCATGATGCAGTTGATAAAGTTACGTGAAGAGGTAAGTGCTTCTCTGCTCTCACAATTTAAATTCTGCTTTCCCACTTTCCATTTGCCCTCCTCTCTCCCTAAGAAAATTTAAATCAGCTCATTTGGACACTTTTTTGCATGTCTGATTGAACAGCTTAAAGGCCAAGCCAAAGATAATGAATTCACTGAAAGTCAGTTTCTGTAGTTTCCCCCCTACCTTAAATATTAGAAATTAAAGATAAGATATTATTTCTGATACATCTTTTTGAAGACAAATATTAGGGAATGAAACAAGACTTATAGAACCTTCAGTTACTGGGTCCAGCATGGTTCAGATCTTGAACTGTGTTACAGCTGCTTGCAAGATTTACTACCTCTTACTTTGTTCAAAGGACTTTTTAAAAAAAATGCATTAGACTGAGGTTATTATTAGTTAAATGAAACAATTTGTAAGGTAGTTGTTGTTTTGTCATTCCCCACTGCAAAACATCACCATAATTCTTTTATTGTATTTCATTGTTCACACTGTGTAATGTGCAATGTATACGCCAAGCATAAGTATATGCAATGTAATGAAACTGCCTCATCACCCACAAACAAAATGTCATGAACTCTACTATGAGATGCTAACATTGGCTGTAATCAAGAGTCAGCTAATGTAGCTTGCTGGTTAGCATAGCAAAGTAAAAGTGTAGTAAATTAGACCTTCAGATTATTATTTCCTTGTTCATACAACTTTTCATAAGTTTTCTACGTCCCGCTCCATTAGCAACAGGCACAGTTTTCTACACTTTGAGGTTGTGAACAAGGGTAACTGAAGCTGGACAGAAATCATGGTTCCTTAAACTATGCCATTATACAGTCACTCAGATGCTGATGCTCTAATTCAACCTGCTCTACTCATACATAAATACAGATTGACCTTCTAAATTAAATACAGTTAAAAATCCTAACTGTAGCAAACATATTTTTAGGCTGCTTTTATAACCCATCGCATTTCCATTAGGACTGACAGTCCTAGAATGTTCTAGGCCTAACATAATCATAATCATAATCATTTCATTTTTAAAGGTCAAAATTAGTGGAAGATGAGTTACATAACTGTTTACATAAACAACTGTCAGACTTCAAATGCCAGCAAACTTGAATGTGGATTTCTAGTAATGCTGAATTGCTAAAGAAATAGAAACCACACATTTTACAGTTACAGTGTTGCACACTCAGCAGTTGCAACATTCTATATGCCACCTTTTAATTAATACTCATACAATCATATGTTCATAGTTCAAGTGTTTTTCCCTCTAATTTAGGCACATTTTCTCAGTTTACATCATTGGAAACAGACCAAACTTACATTTACAGGTGTATTTACAGTATGTTTTAACTGTGTCTTTGATTGAGACTATGTTCAAGAGAGTTTGTGCTGAAGCTGAGTAATTCAAATCCTATCAAAGCGTCTCCATTCACACCTATCCATTATTTAGAGCGCCAACCTGACCCAGATGCCATGTTATCACACTTTTTTCTTTTATTTAGCTGTACTTTTATTTCCCCTTCTTCTTCCCATCTTTTTGTGCATTTCCTACTAGCCTGAGGGTCAGAAGACATCTTGCGTTACCTCACTTGTCTACCCCTTTTGGACTGGCCCTGTCTGTGTAATCGGGCTTGATTCTCTTCGCCATTGCACTTTTCCACTGCAGTCTTTTACCCTTCTACTCTTCTTGCATTTGAATCAAAGGCTGGCACAGCTTATACACACTTAAGCCTTGCTTTTAAAAAAACTATACTTTTTTTCTTCAGCTGAAAAACATGTTTAAATATTTAGCACCCATATTCACAGCTGTTTGACACTTGTAATTCCTCGTCTTACAAGTCCCAAACAAACGGCACAGAAGATCACACAGTCAGTCTGAATCACAGCTGTCATCATTATTCACTTTGACTCTCTCCCACCCTTATTGAAATAATAAGGAAATCATCTGAACTTTGGAAAATGGTGATAGTAACCGCCTGTGTTTGATATTGAAAAAAGGCAGGAGAGCGAAAGAAGAGGGGAGAGATTTCTTTTGAGCTACAGCTGCATTGTTCTGGGGCTCCCTGTTAATAACTCACAACTGAAGAGTGTTTCTTGACGCAAAAAAGCACAACAAAAAAACACCATTTTCGTGGTTCCTAAGAAGATCTTTGTTCAAAATGTAGGTGTCAGATGAAAAGGCATACATGCATAGGCAGAAGTGATGGTGGTGGGGGGATGCACCAGTGCACTCACAGATGCACAGTATTTATCATATGTTGTATTTAAATCCTTTTCAAGACGGCTCCATGAGACGATCAGATGAAGTTTTGATGAGATACTTAGTTTTTCTTAAGTAGATAAATGTCAGATGTGAATTGCAAGCCAGCATTTAAGCTTAAAAATGTGTTATTCTGCGTGTGTCTTTACCTTATTCTGGAGGTTTCACAATGGTTATATCAGAACCACAGGGGTCAGGCCTTGATATGGGACATTGTAGCACAGTAGGAGCTGGCAGCCACTTTGCATTTCCATGAACAAAAATGCTGACAAGTCTGTCTTGGATTTTGCTTGATAACTGCAGAATAAAATCTGCAGTTCGACTTCGATACATGCACATTTTGGTGACTGCTAAAGGTTGTTGGGTGACATTCGTTTATTCGAACAAAATTGATTTACTGGAGTCAGAGTCTCCTCACTTTAGATTAAGTTTGTAGACATAATCTTTATATCAACCTTGACTGTGACTGTGTAGGATATTTGTAGGATGTTTAGTTTTAGTACATGTTCCTTTTCATTATTTTCCATGGTATCACCCTGCGTTCATTGCTGGATTGTTTTATTATTAGGGCCATCATAGTGTGTCATTACCGGATTCTTAGTGGCTGAACTCTCACCCTTTCCTTCAGGTTCTGTCACCGTCAAACTCGGGGCACATTATTCTAATGATCACACACACATATACACCACCACTGCCACCACTACTCCCCAGCACCCCCTCTCCTACCTCACACACCCAACCACAGTCACCCTCCCCTCCCCCCGGCCCTAAAAAGAAGACAGAATCAGGGAGAGAAGAGAGAGAGAGAGAGAGAAATTCAGGAGGAGAAAGCTTTGAAGTGGCTTTCCATCGCAGTGAGTCTGCCGGCCGTCTCCCCGAGACGTGTCACCTTTGCCGAGAGGGAATAGGAAAATCACGTTTCGAATGGTAATGATAACATACTAATCACTTGAGCTCTTTGAAGAACCCGGGGAGTGCGCTACTCTGTCAGTATCCCTGGCTGCCTCATGCTCCAGGCGCATGCAGGCATTGCAGCCATGGTCTAGGTGTATTAGCTTAAGCATTGCATGTCAATACATCCCCTCCATCTCAGCTGATCCATAGGGGCTCATTATAGCCCAAGCTTGGTATCCATTTTCTCCCACGTGCTCACTGCCATCTCTGACTACCAGTTCCACACCACTGTAACACCACCCCAAAACCCCTACCAAACCCTTTACCAAAAACACCTTACATCCTCTCCCACTCACCCTTGCCATATTGCTTTCCTCTTATCAGCAGCCCATTTCAATACCCATCCACCCACCAGTTCTTCTATCATTCCATCCTCCCCTGCCCTTGCTTTAACTATTAAAAAGTATTTCTACAATTTTAAATGACATCTGTCAGCGGCATGAAGAAAAAGCGAGGGAAAGAGTTCAGAGGGAGTTTTCTCCTCCCTGCTCTTTTCCCATCCCTCTTATTGTCAAACTTTGAAAAGTGTGTCGTTGACTTTTTTCCTCCATGTTTTTCATTTCCTCTGAGTGATTAGCTGGTACACATTTTGACAGCTCAACCAAAACTAGAGATTTCAGTTTTCCCCCCTTGTCCCCTTCGCTCATATGATGGGCATAAACCCTTTTCAGAGAGGCGGTTGTCATTCACAGCATTGCTTTTGAGTGTCAAATATGTTACATCTGATCAGCTTCTCTACATAGCATTTTAGAGAGGCCAACAGCATTTGAGTAAACATTTAACTCTTAGGTTTATGTTGTGTATAATATTCCCTATAGGCAGTATGGATTTAATGAAAACTGTGTCTTATGTTACACGAACACATGAACTGTGTCAGTAGAACAAATATTTTAAGCTATATTTGTATGTAAGTTAGGTGTTTATGTTACACTTAACATTGATTATCAACAAACCTTATAGAGATTACACAGAGTCTCTGATTGAATCTGTGATGGTATTACTAACTTCATATGGAAATGCAGTATTAACTAAATGCATAAAACTTGAGTTGCTCTAACATGCCTTTTAAATACAGCTAGTATTTGGTTAGCAGTTTGTCAAAAGGTGAAATCAGTTTAGTTAATTTTGAAACAATCATTATGCACAGTAAAGGCATGCAAGAGAACTTTAATGTAATGTGTAATGACTATTCATATCAATGTCCAAAGACACCCTATATGTCTAAGGGAAAAATGTTATGATTGCCATTTTTATGTAGTTTAATGCAAGTTAGTGAGACTTACATTTAGTGTATCTCAGCTAGTCTCCTCAGTAAATAGTTGCCAGTACTCAGTGACAAATTGACTAACTGTAGCTGTTCGTTGTGGATCCCCTGATGCTGGCAGAGGAACGTTTTTTAAACTAAATAAGACATTGCCAGCCTAAAATAATCATGCATACACAGTAAAACCCAGTAATTGTACAGGTATTATACATTCCACTGAAATATCCAGGCATTAAAATTAAACTAATAGATTCAACATGTTTTAAAAGCTAATAAATCTCTCAGTGCCTTCGTAGCCAAATCGTTACAGTGCATGTGACGTATTTACAGCTCCTTGGTTACTGACACTTACTGCAAATCATGTTTGTGTTTCCTGTGTACCTACACACTAACAACATCAAATATGGCAAAAGAATGGAAAAAAATGCTAATAAATATGGAGCACATTGACCATATCGTTACAACACATGCCATATAACTTCACCATTCCTAATTTCAGTCCGACTGAAGAACTTTGCAACTTGCATGCAATGCCCTTTGCTCATCCCCGTGTTATCTGTCTGCCTCGTCTCTCTCAACTATAAAATAAAAGCTAAACGCCAAAAAAAAAAAAAAAAAAAATCTTTAAGCGGCAAACAAATTACAAACTGGAGTCTCTAATATCCCTTTAATACATTATGGTGCAGGAGTAGGACACAATGACAAAAAGGCATAATGGTAACTCAAGGCCATCATGCAGCAGATCTTTTCTTACCTTGCTTGTCAGACATGAACTGTTTAGCTGTAAAGAAAAAAAAACAACCTATCCACTGTTTTTTATGTCACCTAAAGAACTGATTTCAATTGATACTTGTACAACTGATATTAGAGCCTCAGCTAACACCTTGATACTCTCAAACATTCACTTAAATATGAAATTGATTATTGAAAAAGTTATAATTCAAGAAATGAATTAACTTAATATGTTGCATTATTTTGTGCAGTTGTGGGTGTGAGTGTTGATTTTTGGCATTAAGCCATGGCCTAGACTGGATTTTCTTTTAACTGAGAAGCTTTAATAATTAAGTAGTACTTTATCTCCATTTGCCTCACATCTTTGTTTTAACTTTTCTGTGTGCAACAGAAGACTGTGCTGTGTACCTCAAGGTAGTCCATGTTTTCATGTCCAAGATGAGGCAGCAGCATCTCTTACATTGTCATCGTCAACATGCATATGCTTGATATTGCATCAGAATATAAGACATTGTCATCCATGAAGGTTATTGCCAACCTGGCTGTATTATGTTATCACTGTGGATATGGTCTATCTGTTGAGGTGACAGAGTTGATGTGCTTCTTTGAAATGGGTCCCAGCCCTCTCAATCTGTGTTTCTTTTGTGTTTGTTTCTCTAGTTTTATTTTTTATTTTTCTCTATTTTTTTCTGCAGAGAGCACATCTGTTAGACAACACAGAGAAGCTGGAAAGGTCATCACGGAGACTGGAGGCCGGCTACCAGATAGCAGTAGAAACTGGTATGTTTTCTGTTGTGGATTGGGATGGGAAGGAGTTGGGTGGTGTTGGACGGGGGTTCAAGATAGTGGTGAGGATGAGTGAGCGACAGCAAATTGTCTTGCTCATATGCGAGGTGGGTGGAAATGTGTGTTTGTGTGTTTGGGGGTTGGGGTGGGGGGTCGAAGAAAACCTCTTTCCTTGACGCCTGATGACATTTTCGGGAGCACATCAAAGGCAAGCCAGGGAGTGAGAGAGAGAGATGTACATGCGACAGATTGGGTGCCGCTTCTCCTTGCTCTGCTCCCGAAGAAAATTCATGCATTGGTATGGCAGTGTCTGTGTGTGTGTTTTGTGTATATGTGTGTTGGATCTGTAGTTGTGTTGTTTTTTCCCCCCACAAACAGACAGGGGGTCTATGAAAGTAAACAACGTCAGCGTTCCTCCTGAAGTTCTTAATTTAGGAGTGCAGAAGGAAGAAAAAAAAAAAAAACATAATATCACTTTCTAAATAAACCACCAAAAAACACACAAACTCCGTTTTTTCTCATTATCAAGGATGGTTTTTATCTAAAAATAGGAAAAAAGCTCATTGGGATCTTAAATAGATTTAACCAGTTAGCATATTTTTTTTTCTTTCTGTCTTCCTTCCTGACAGTCGCCACATTATTGAGGCACAGTGTATTCCTCAGAGATGTATCAAAGCTTATTCTTTCTGTGGCTTCCGTTGTAGTTTTGAAAAAGTTTGTCAATTTACACTATAATCGCAGGGTGGCTGGCGTGTGAGACATCGACAGATTTAATAATTCAAGTCAAGGAAGGTTTGCATGCAGACCATTAGCTTTTGATGTTCTCTGTAACTTGCAATCACAAATTCACAAATACAATCTGCATTCTCTGCTTAAAAATGTTGATTCAAATGTCTTAGATGATCATGCTGTTATGAGTTTCTGAGACTATGTCAAATTCTACGACAGCCGACAGATTGTTAATGCTACCCAGATGTATCATTCACTAAGGTGACTCATTTTGATTTTGACTCACAGCACGGTTGGTGTTAAAGAAGTGGGCCATGGTTTAACAGTGTTCCAGGGCCCGGCGATTTTTCCTGCTGTACTCGGTCACGTACCCTTTGACCCTGTGCCACTTTAAACACTGTGTGGGTGGCTAGCTAAGAACAATGCCTATTTATCCTGTCTTGGTCTCACATACTTGGCTTGGTCCACACCAGCTGTGGGGTGTGTTTGTGATTTGGTGGGGAGCCTTCGCCCCACGTCTTTAATCCATGACCCTTTCCTTTACTCTGCTGTCGATACCAACCCTCCGTTTAGATGCACAACCTGAAATGGCAGTGTTTCTGGGTCAAACGGGAAATACACAGGGAATCTGCACTCTTCCAAAAGACTAATAACAATGTATGCCAGGCTTGCAAATTCAACAAGCACACTGGGCACAAACGGTAGGTAACATTATTTATCTACTGGGTGTATGAGGCTTGACAGAATTTGCCATTTGATCCCAATCCAATTCTGAATTCAGTTTGGTCTTACTTACTAATGTTGTCCCACTGTGAATCTTCATGAAATCCTACACTATTTAGATCATAGCCCTGACATAGTTCTTAAAGTATTGAGACACAATATACTAAGGACTATGATTTGTCTTTGTAAACACTAAATTGTTTACTTTTATAGTCCAACAAAGGCTCCATTTATTGTAGTCCTTTATCTTTCACACCAACAAATACAAAATAATTAAATAAAAATTGAAGTAATACACCACGCTTTATTCATGCACATTATGAAAATAGCATTGGCAGCATTGAGGAATAAGCTGGAGACACAGAGGTGTGGCATCCATAGAAGTTCAACAAGAATAATTAGAGCGTTTAGTGTTTCTCCAATCAGACACTCTCTAGTCATACTGTAAATACTTTTCTTGATACAAACCTCAACTCTCCTCAAACATCTAAGCCATAGTTTTTACAAAGAGCTGTTTAGCGTCATTATATTGCAGTAATTCAAAGTTGCATTCTCCATCTGCAATGACACAGTAGCCCCTAAGAACTGTAATTGACCAATGGAGGAAGTGAAACTAGACGAGACATTTTATTTCAAAGAGGTAGATTGTGAACAAAGAAATGGAGTAGAAACTCAGCTTTGCCCCCATTTCTCTTCAGTGTCGACAAAATATATCTTAATGACCAGGAACAAAAAAGCCAGGATGCTTCTAGGTCACATTTAAGGGAAAAAAGGAAAGTCTTAGTTCTAAGAAAAGATGAATCTTCACACAGTACCATTTTATCAGATTTTTGCATTTACCATTCTCAGTATCTCTAGTGTATTTAGCAAAAACAAAGACTTGCCAAAAGCAGTGAGAGCCCTCAGAGAGATACATAGAAGACTCTTAGGACATTCATAGCTATTTACCACACGCACCCACAAGAACCAGGGTCCCCTGTTTGCCTTATAAATAAAGTATAGAACTTCATTAGTGAAGAGCACTGACTTAAAAGCCCAGGCATAGCAACAAGCAGACATGGGGGCTAGCCCAGCTAAAGAGGGCCCTAAATAAAGAGGGAGGGCATGCAGTTAGCCAATTTAAAGACATTTGAGTCATGGGCATTTGAAATACCTAAATATGGAGGCTTGACTGATGTTAAATCAAAGACATACTAGATTTTAGTAGTTCCCTCCATGGTCAAAGAGACTTTTAATGATTTATGATTGCTTGTTCATAAATAGATGGCATGTCAGATAATCTAAGTTGCAATCATTAGCTATTTCACTTTTTTGATTATCACTCATTGAAGGGAAAGAGCTGAGTCTTACATATTGACAGCTCATACAATAGGCTTTTATGTTTTAAAATGATATTAATTGATGTTTTGAAAAATATTTCAAAAATATTTCAATGCCTGCTTAATTATCTATTTGATTAAATTAATTAAATTTTACTGTTATTTACTGGTATGATGATGGAGCTGCTTTAAATTAAATTAGCTTTATTGTGTAGTTACCTTAACTGAAGTAAATGTGCAGTTGTTTTATGACA
>OMLM01002444.1:5153-18342 GCA_900302695.1 Helostoma temminkii
TCCTATTAGAGCTGCATTTAACACAGTTTGCTTTGTCTTTTTATATTTTCTGCATTGCATTCTTGTCTCATCAGAGACACAACTCTGACCATGGCTTATACTGCTGGAGCTTTTTATCCACTGAACAATAGCTGTTCCTCCTTCAGCATGTGGATATCATTCTCTCTATACTGTATCTATCCTGGATCTTCTACTTTTTAAAAACATGTTTGTTATCGTTTACTGTGTTAGCTACAGCGTGAAAATACACAAGTCTTAGACCCTTTTTGTGTTTTAAAAACTTTTTTGTTTTTATGGTGTTTTATATAATATATGTAACAGCCACTACTCTTAATTTAAATGTAATGGAATTGGAATGTACAATATATTCTTCCTAACTGGAAGGATATAGGCGTGGCAGTAAATTATACCAGAGAGACAAACTACACAATGGCAGTGGAACACCTATATGGATTGGATGTATTATTGTTGTTGTTACTTACACCTACAGTTAATACTTTACTTATATATCATCATGTCCACAGTGAGAAAGATCAACTGGTCAAAGGGACATGTCTAATGTTAGCATTAACTATTAAGAATATGGTGATACCAATCTCTTTAGGTAAAACTATACCAGGCCATTTTTTCAATTAAAAAAACCTTGTCCACTTGTTAGGCTTTGTTGACTGCAGCAGTGATCTAACGTTGATGCGTCATAATGTCACCAGTTTTGTTTGACACGACAGGTGTAATATTTCGTTTTTGTTTCTTTCTTTTTATTTATTTATTTTTTCAGAATATGTGGGTGCTTTTGACCAGGGCACGCAGTTGCCTGACTACTGGAGTGTTTCCCTCCTTGTGTTGTAGTTGTCTGCTTAGTTCTACTCTGGGTCCATCATGAAGGATTTTTATTTCTATGATTTTTATTGCAGTGGGGTTTTTTGTGATCCTGCCTTACATTTATTTATCAGGTAGCGGTATATAAGCTTTTATGCTGCATTACCACAACAGAGACCATCCCCATGAGTGGAGCAATGTTAGGCCACCGGGTGGAGCCAGATGTCGTATAACAGCACTGGGGACTGTCTGGTACTAAACATTCATTAAGCTACTTCTCATGTTTAATTTCATCAGTTTCTCTTTCAGAAGCTCTATGTTCCTGCTATTTTTATTTATTCATCTTTTTATATAGTTTTCTGTTTTCATAAGCACTTTATTCTTGCACTGTGAAAGATTGCACTCAGTATCATTATCCATGTACTATGACGATAAAGACGTTCTTAAGTGGTGCTCCTGCTTTGAGCACCCATGGCCCCAGTTAAGTGCGTGAGACCTTTTTTTTGTTTTTAAAGTGATAATAAGTTGGTACAAAGGAAAAAAATAACTTGTCAGTTTCAAGTTTATTGCAGTCTATTATAATTTTAAGTTATAATTTTCAGTTATTTTAACAGTTCTGTACACCCAAATTATCCTGTATTAAATTCATCCCGGAAATTAAAGGGCAAACACATATACATTACAAGTATCAGAACACTTGTACAAAGTTATTACTTAAGAACAGCATTTTTGTCTCTCTTTGCTGGATCCTGGGTTCTACATTTTACACACACAAAAACTTATTTCATAAAAAGGAAAAGTCCTTCAGGTCTCTCTCCTGTTCCGCATCCTCAGCCCACTGCCTCCAACTTCTTTGGGAGCGTCTGCACTGATATGTCCATCATCCTCCACAGACGCTGGCATTAACAAATACTCTTCTTTATCCTCCTCTGCTTCTTCCTCTGGGTTTGAACAACCTTCACAACTGAACTGCAGACTCTCTGCCTCCATGACTGGATCATCTTCATCAGCTTCCTCCTCCTCTTCCACCTCTGTTTCTTCATCCTCTTCCTCTACCTCATCTTCCTTCTCCTCTTCCTCCTCTTCATAGGTATCCTCTTTAGGGTAGTGGAACACGTCTTTGCGGTCACTGAAGGTAATTTGCTTCCTCCCTCCACTGTGATACTGTAGCTCTTTGCTCACCTCCAAACCAACTCTCTCCTGTTTTCTTTCTGCAGCAGAAGGAGGTGAAGGAGGGCGGAGCAGCTGCCTTTTCACTGCTTCCTCTTCCTCCTCATCCTCTGTGTCTTCCTCTACGTCCTCCAGCTCTTCCTCTTCATCATCACTTTCGTCTTCCTCCTCATCTTCCTCTCCATCCTCTTCCTCCTCCTCCTCATCCTCCTCTTGCACTATAGATAGTTTCCTTGCCATAACTTCTTCCTCTTCTTGCTCCATCCTCTCAGCCAGGGCCTCCGCAGTGGGCTGGTTGGGTGATTCCTCCAGTATAATGGGGTCAGATTCACTTCTGTCATCAGACTCATCATATTCTGGGAAGGTCTCCTCTGGGTAACCTGTATTGGTGTACAAAAAGAGATAACATTTGATAAAAGTTATGTTGCTTAAGACGTTCTCTCTGCAAATAAAGGTCCAGTTCACCCTACCACTGAGCCTTATATATACATATAGGGGTAGTGATGTCCCAGTTCTCGAGTGGTAAGGCAAAGTGGTAGAGCTACATCTATCTACGGTAGGCCTGAAACCAAACTTACCCAGACTTCCTTTGAACTTATTGGCAACATGGACAAGACACTCATAAATGGGAGTATGAGAGAGAGCACACCTCATACAAAAAATGTTGGAATATCTTAAAGTTGTTTTGAGTGTGTTATATAGACTTTCTCTGATACCAGAACCATAATAACAGAAGGAATCACTGTTATCAACTACAGTTTAGAGGCGGTCCCATTTCATATAGGGAACATTTTAATTACTACCCAAAGTCTGTTATAAGTGACAACTTGAAAATGGTGTAGGGTAACAATATCAAATGTAATTGCTGCTATATTTTATATTGATGATAGGAGCTTGGAGATACCTTCCCAGTCTGCACCGTAGGGAACCTCCTCCGCCTCCATCTCTGGTGAAGCTCCCTCCAACCGACCCTCTTGCATCAGCTGTGTAATCTGTCGAAGTTGCCTTAGTAGTTTCTCCTCCTTCTTTGATGTTGTAGTTTTACTCTTCCTCCTTCTACCACTAGAGAGCAGCACACATATAGAAGCAGAGTCAGGTAAGATGGCAGCTTAGTAAACAGCTGTTTCTTAGTTCTAATTACATTTGATATCCATCTATGGCTACAGAGCATACCTGTCTTTAGTATTGATTTCTTATTTTTTATTTTCTCAAAGGCAGGGACTACAGATATTGTGTGTATCAATAAATTGTGAGTAATAAAAATCACTTTGATATTACTTTACATTAACATTATTAAATCAGAGGTTTGCCCAAATCTGTACTTTTATTTCATTTTCAAAACAGTGCATCAACCATTATGATGGTGGTCTAATTTTCTCTTTCAATTTTATCCTTATCATTTCCCTGCTGAATCGACCTTGATTTATTCCAGTCTGAAGTATTTACTGTTTTGGTTCTGTCCTATGGGCAATGTAAAATAATTTGTTAGGAGAAAAAATGAATCATTTACCTCCCAGAACCACGACCCTTCCCTGGACAATCCTCTCCATTATCTGTTCTGTTTGTAGTAGTCTCTCCTGAAGCCTGACTAGCTCATAATCAGTTCCTACAAAACAAGAATTATTTTTTTATCATATAATGTGTACAAATGATATATGTACATGTACAACATAATATACACTGACAACATGAATATATAAAGGGGAATTTGCTGCTAAATACTGAAAAATACCATTTACACACCACAGCAGTAAACAAAGCTAAAACGCTAAATGTCAACATATTTTCCAAAAGATCAAATTATAACAGTAGAAATTCTATTTCTTTGAAAATGCACCAAGGAAATAATGTTTATAACAATATTTCACAAATACTTTAATATACATGTAAATTACTGAAAGCACTTACTGTTATTTTCCATGTTTGCGTTGGCTGCTGTACTGTTTTCTGATTTAGTCTTCCCCTTACATGTCAGCTGTGGAGATTAAAGTGATGATGACTGAATTAACAGAGCATAGAGATAATTACTGCAAATTAAATGAAGTTAAATACATGATGTTGTATTTCTCAGTGTGATGGACTTACGTGATATGCAGTACAGTGGAGTATATCGTTATGTTTTATAATATTGCTTGAAATTGCATTGTAACACTTTATATACTCATTTATATTTGTACAACTTGCCATGCAGTGCAAGTGATTACCTTATAGATTATATAGAGTATGTAAAGTAGGATCCCAAAGCCATATATGGGTATCACTTGAGCCATCAAGTTGTGTTTTTTGCCCCTTCCGATGCCTTTTACTTTTGCCTTTGCCTCAGCACTGTGTGTCATGGAGTACAAAGGGTCCACACCCCACTGTTCTGTGTCCTCTGGTAATGACAGCTGACGCATTACAGGAGGGTAGAAGCCGGGTCCAACTGCAAGAAATAGTGAGTCAAGATAAATAAAGCAAAGGTGTCATGAAAATACTGTATCTCTGTGATCTATCTTAACATGTATTAGATATGCTAACTGTTTTTCTCATTTCAGACAAGCAAATGTAGAAAATAATGCTTCTTGGAATACATATGGATACTTACATTTTGGATTTTTACAGAATAAAGGGATTTTTTCTCACCCAAAAAAATGTAGAGTTTTTTTTTATATGCAAGACAAACTAAAGCAAGCTTTTCTTTAATAGCTAGAGCAATTCATTAACCACATAAAGCTAATAAAATACATTTTATATTTAGTATTGTTATCAAAACGTTTTGTCAGGTTTATTAATGTTAATTAACATCAACCCAAAAAACATACATCAACAGTCTTAGCTCAGCAAGGTTTTATATTCTTAAATGCAACAAATACTGGCAATAAATATACACTTTTCTGTTTATCATAAATCATTTTAACAGTGTGAGCACCTCCACCAGTTTTTATAGCCTATTTATTTATCTATTTCAGTGCTGCAATCTCTTCCTTATTTGTTCAACCAGGCATCACTTATTTCAAATCCTTTGTTTGCACCAATCAAATGCTGCTTTTAAAGAGCTACATTCTCCTCCACCAATCACAATAAAGGCCGCCTAAACAGACATAGGTAACCGCAAAGTAGGCGGGTCATTAGCAAACTACATCCCGTGTTTGGCTAGCTAATCGCTAGCTGATATGATTATTAAGTTGATGCATTCATAAAAAACGTAACTAACCTTGTATCACGTTACAGTAGAGCAATACACCTTAAACACTCGCGCAGATCTTCAAAAATTACAAGTCACAATGTGACACCTGGAGGTAGTAAAACTCCCGAAGGGGATGTTAGTCTATATTTTAGCATGCTAACGTTATCATCACTAGCTAGCTAGCTTTAATTGATGATTCCTGACCCGCTTGGACTAAAGTACTAAAGTTTACAAAAACCGAACGAAAGTCACCGTTTCTTTAACCTTGGACAAACTTGATGCGGATGAAGACTAACCAACGTTATATCTGTTTGGATATATATCAAGGTAATTATTTGTTTCTTAAAGTTGCCAATATAATATTTTAGTGTTACCAGCAGATGCTAAAATTTACAGTCAAGCATTTACTTTCTAACATTTGTTAATGCTAAATGATAAGTTTAATATGCTGTATGTTGGTGTTTAATATATGTTTTCCTACCTGTATTACTTTGTGGGTATCACAAATGATGTATTACTTTTTGTCTTGGCACCTTACAGGCATCATACTGTAGTTAGTGAGGATTGTTGATAAATGCATCTCTTCAGTCTAAAGCAGTGCTTAAGAATCATAACTATATTGTTTCCCAGATATGCTTTTGAATGTTTCTGTACATAAGGCAGAACTATCAACAAGCAAGGGAGTTTAATCTGTATTAGTAATTTCCATGATGGATATGTAAAAGTATAAAATAACAGTCTAAATAAGAGTCTTTAATACAGTAGGATACCTATATATATTAAACATTATTAATAGATTCAAACATATTTGAACATGTACCAATGACCTTGTGTCTATACATATGTTGTCTTTTCATTTTATTTTACATAAATCATACGGTAACCATTCAATACACTTGCAATAAAATATTAAGCATTAGTTTAGGTTTATGTGACATGCATGCGTTTCTTTTTTCTCCCTATCCATTGTGTAATATTATGATGAACGTGAGCACGATGATGGGGCCCGAGGCCTGTCGCACTGTGTCTAGTTAGAGTAACAGCTGGCAACAACCATAACAACAGCAGCACCACCAAAAAAAACAAAACATCAGACATGGAGAAACATGGAGACGGATGGATGATGATCTGATAAGCCGCCTTACCCTCAGGCTGCCCCATGTCCTTTTTCTCTCTGGGTAAAAGCATTCTGGGCAGGAAGAGAGAAACACAGAGAACAGAGCATGATATAAGCGTAACCTTCTGGCAAGTTGTTATAGACATTTTGTCTTAGAAAATGACAGCTATCGGTCTGTTTCACTTGAACAGTACATCTAGTATCCACAGATGTTAACTCTCATCTGGTGATGTTCCCACCCAGATTAGAGCAGATTATACCAGCTGCTTTCAAGTGCTGTTTGAAATATGAACTCCATCTCCCCAGAGAAGTGATCCTCTGGCCTGTTACCTGCTGTAGGTGAATGTAGACGGTTGCCTTCTACTTCTACTTCCCTCCTTTGGTTTGGTGGTAACACTGTAGAAACAAAACTACTTTCCCCTGGACATTATTTATCATATTTATTTTAGCCCACACAAATAGTTTTCAAAACATAACTTATTAATATGAGGGACCAAGCTGTTTAGCTTTCTGTTATTGTGTCCACATTTGGGGCTCATGCTGACATAAACATAATACATACACAAAACTGAATTTACTTTTTTATTGTTTTGCCAGGATGAATCCAGCGACAACCTGAAGCTGAAAAATGAGTGAGAGAAAAATACAGTACCTGGTGTGAGGTAAGACAACTCGCTGTGTGGCTGTGTGGTATGGTTAATTTAATGAGGAGTGTTTGTCACGCTGATCATTGCTTTGCTGATTGACATGTGAGGCAGTGCAGGCTTAGGTGTGCAGTGTTATGACGGCTCCCAGCTAGTGGTAATTCAGGTTTGACAGAAGTGGCAGACTGATGGCCTTAGAAGTTTGACAGATGTGTCCATCTCATTTGGCATTGATTTAGCAAATTCTCTAGGTTATGTTGTTATTGTTAATCTCTGTCTCTTATTAAAAATAATATTGTGTTATGAGGAGCTAGTGAAATATAGGTGGTTTATGTTTTTAGAACAAAAAAGCTTTCAGATTGTATTCAGTCAAATTTTGTTATGGACTGATCAGCCACAGGATTAACTCCACATGATGGTGTTAAGGTTGTTACAGGGGCCATCAGGGGCACTGTGACTGGTCTAATTTGTGGCTGTCAGCTTGCTGCAGATACCAAAGATAAGTCAACGTGGTACTCAATAAATGTGTTTGCCTTGCTGTTTGCTTTTTTGATTGTTTTGTAATTGCACATATGACTAGGGTTGCAGCTATTGATTTGTTTAGTAATCAAGTGTTCTATAAATTATTCCATCAATTAATTGAGTAACATCTTATTATAGACAGGTCACTCACTTTAAAATCCATTAAGGCTGTAGGCTATAACAGGACTTGGAGAACTATCTTTATAACTATCTGAGTATTCAAATGCACAACACACTTGCTCAACCTCAGTTGTTATCAGTTGTGTGTATATATATATGTATGTGTATGTACATATGTGTTTTTTCTTTTATATATATATATATAGTGCTAGCAAAAAAAAGAATTTTTGTGTATTTATATTGGTGTATTTTTTTATATAAAGCCAAAATTCATAAAAAAACACTTCCTTTAGTTAAAATGGTAATTTAAATTACCTTGTGCTCGATCGACTCTGTGAAGTAGACATTGTGGTGCTTTTGTGATAGTTCAGTTTACGATAGACACAGTGTACGGAGTTTTCATTTGTTTTCAGCTTGATCTGATCCCAGACTTTGAACATTGTATGTCATTTTTTTCTCTACTCTTATAACTTTATAACCTCTGTTTTCTATTTCTTTCTCTGTTTTGTAATCCACACCACAGTTTAGTGCGTTGCACAACAGTGACATCGATAATCAGTGTGAAATACAGTGGACTGTATATAAATTTATGGATTAAATGAAGCTTTGAGGAAGAGATTACTGATGTGCACATCTTTCTGTACCTTACTTTGCTATAAGTCAAATTTGTTTTTTGTTTGATCTAAAACAAAATCATTTGTACACATTTTTTACAATACATTTTCTGTAAAGGCTTTGGATACAAGCCTCACATTTACAAGTTGGGTATTTACGATAAGCACTTGAATGCAACACATAACCTAACAACCCATCCACTCTCTGTAGGCCCTCTAGTCTGTGTTTCATATCTAAGACCAGCAGATGGCAGTGCAGGCTCAGGTACAAATGTGTGGCATGTGGTAAATAGGAGATTCAGTAACTTACAGAGTAATACATGGAGTTTAACAGATGGGTCCCACAGTTTTAGAGCCTCGTGAATAAAAAACATTTTAGTTTGGTTTCTATCACTCCAAAGTCTGCATACCTCACCACATTTGCTGAGACACAACCTGTACTACAACATACAGTATATGTTGCTACAATATACACATTTGGTAAACACATCATTAATATATCACCTGACATAGATGTAGTTATCAAAAACTATTATACTGTACAGAGGAAGGGAGTGCAGCATTTAGTTACTTAGATATATACATAAGGAAGCTATACATTCAGTATGCTTAATTGTAAAATGATAAGTAATGTTATGTTTTTGCTGTGATAGTTGTGATAGTTGCTGTTGCAATACAAATACTATGTGTGAAAGGTTTGGAATTAGATGTAGTGAGGTCTTGACATTATTTTTAAGGTATTTTAAAAGCACTCAAATCAGCATGCACAGAGATTAAGTAGGCACTATCTGGGGACTTATTAGTGAAGAGATGAAAACTCCCACATGTACCTTACACAGAATGTTTATAAACAGTCTAAAGGTTTTTTGAAAGAGTGATCAATGTGTAAACCCTGCAGGGATCAGATAAATAATTGATGGTGTAAGTGCAATGATATGTTATTTTGCTTTAATGATTCTTCCCTTTAATGGAGGAATAATTCAACTAACATATCCATCTGTGTGCATCACTATACGCAGACGTCAACATAGTCATTCTCTGTGATTGGCAGGCAAAGATGAGTATTATGCATTGACTAGCCAAAAACCACAGCTGAAATGGTGAAAAGCTGTTGTACAGGCTATTATACAGACTGAATTAGAAAGAATGTAGGCATACATTTCTCCAGACAGCTGAAGGCCGAAGAGCAAGTGGAGCAACTTGAAGGGAGACTTTTGGAAACTAATCAAACTGAATGAAATGTAAGAATATTTTAAAGACCTGTCAAAATGTCCTGTGACATCTATGTGGTAAGATTGTTGCTGATACCTCCTGGCAGTTGACCTACATGTACATATCACATATACCACAGTTTTAACAATTCGAAATCACTGACTTTACAGTCACTGCAAATTGTAAGGCTTGTTATCAGCTGTTGGCATTTGACTAGTTTGTGCCATTACTAGCCTTTGCTTGAAAAGTGATTAATATTCACTGTATAAATAAATCATGTATAGATGAAACGCAAATGCCCAACATCCCTTGAACTAAAAGATGCAAATATCTTGAATGAACTGAAATTGATTATAAAAATGTTTAGGTTTAAATATTATATCTGTAGTAAAATGCTGGAAAATGTCAAGGATGTTTCATGGAGTTTACCAAGGGTCATGTCGGTGTCCAGTTCTGTTGTCTGTTTATATGTCACCTTGAGGTCATCTATTGCAAACACATCATCAGCATTCTTTATTATGCAGATGATATGCAGCTTCACCTGTTAATGCAGTTCTCACAACCCACAGGGATTTGAGTGTCATCATCACCATCTCTGAGACATTCAGAGGTGAATGGTTCAATATTTTCTGCAGCTGGATATAAAAAACTAAATATTTTAAATTCATTAACTAAATCTTGAGAAACTAACATGCAGCGTAATCAAATGCTACAGAAATCCTGGCTTTCTATTTATACCAGTACCTGCTCAGACACCTGTGTTAAAAGTGAAAGTCATTGTGTTCAACATAGAGACAATGATAAAACATAAAACCTTTAGTGTACTGTGATAGTTTTGATTCTTAAGGTGGTAAGAAAATCAAAATCAATTCTTATGGTAGCAATTACAAATGCCTGTAGGTTTTGGTGAAAAAGTCAAATTACAATTGTATTGGACAATATTGTGATTGTGATATAATAAACAGTGCAATTAGACTGGTTTGGTATTAATAACATGCTATAATCAATAGAGTGAAACCAGCCATTGGGGTTAACTCACACTACTAAACTCTGATTGTATTTTGGAAAAAACAAGATTAAACCCATATATTATAACCCATATATATGAAATTTCACAATAACTTAAGTTTAACAAAATAAAAGGAGGAATTACTTACAGGTACAAACAACTGTATTGGTCCAGTCGACTCATTCATGTTTCATTCTCGCTGCTGCTCCCACACACACTGAACACAGACATCCAGAAGAGAACATTCATTGACACATCAGTGACTTACCTCACATAAAGTTTTAAGGCACAGACATAATGTTGCTAGTTGTGTATGTTTGTAGTTGTTTTTAGAAAAACACTAAATCTGGCAATGCTGCACACTGGAAGGTCATGTGACCACAGGCGCTGCTGACACAGAGACTGACTGATCATCTCTATTAGCGGTGTAGATAACAGGCAAACTGCACACAAACACAGAATAGGTTGTCACGTTCACACATACAAAGTTGTTTAATTAAATTGCAGACTTTTGCGGTTATTAGGGTTGGGCGGTATTACGATATCCCGGGGTATGTAGAACTAGCAATGATATCACTTCAATTACCATCATGAAAAAAGTCATCTTGCGATGAATGAATGCAAAGATGACGTGGTGCGCAAGTTGACACACCCTCTGTACCGCTGGATTTGAGAGAGATAACACTGCTTTGTGTGAGATAAAGATGTAGTAGAGAATTACGGCTCTTTGAACACAGCTGGCTGTTAAGGCAGGAGGATGAAACTTGTGCATCATTTACACTTACACAAATACTGCCCAAACATAGTGGTTATGTAATGCACAGGCTGACATTGTGATTGCAATTAGATAAATTTTTTAGATGCTTCTCAGCCAGGAGCCAGCTGCTAATTAAATGATTATTAATAGATGTTTTAGAGGTTGAGATCTACTGTCTAGTGCTTGGTAACCCAGTGGAATCTTTCCCTTGTCCTCTACAGTAAGATATCCTGTTTGACAGTGACTTGACTTTTATGCAGTCGATATTTCTCTGAATGTCCATGATTACAACCTCCAGATCTTTAGTTTTCCAGTGGTCAGTGCTGATAAGAGAGCAGTGTTGCCTGGCCTGTGTTTGGGGCACCTCTGTTGATTTATTTATTTATTTTTTTTTTAAGATATTGCAGGTTGTGAGAGTCCCTCTTGGTTTATCCTCTGCTACCAAAACATAATTTACACTTAATAAGAAGTTGGGCTGGAATTTGTGGTTGTCTTGTCAGACCTTGTTGTAATTACACTACAACTCTTAACAGTCTCTAGCATTTTCAAAGGCATTGCAAGGGTGGAGATCTGTACCTATAAAAAATAGTAATTATTTCTATGCACTTCCATTTCTTAGTACTGTCATAGCTTTTTAACAGCATGCCCAAGTGATTTCTTTTCCCCCAACAGGTTCAGTATAGCTCAAGTGCAACAAATTTAAGCCTTAGGGAACAAATTAGTAGTGAGACTTGTTAAACAGAACTCAAATTACATTCACAGGTGTGTTTACTACTATAGAAATTTGCTACTTTTACTCATTGGGCAGCTCATAGAGCATTTCGACACCTGTTAAGCACTTCATGCACTCTTTGTAATTAACTATACAAAGCAACAATCATGCATGGTCTAATGGTCTGTGAAATTTAGATTTTCTCATAAAGAAAAACAAATAGATAATACAACTGTTCTTTTCAGTTGTCAGTGTGTGAAATGCTGGTAGTCTTAGTACCGATGATGTCAGCATTACTGTGGCGTTGGGTTTCTTAAATGCAGGGAAATTTTAAAAAAAGACCAAAAGTCTGAGGGACCACTGTATTAATATAAACACAAGGAGTTTCGTGGTAAACAATACAAGATTATTAAGACCTTCTCAATAGCAACCTATAGTGGATTATAGTTTGTGTTTTTGTTAAAGGGGCTTTTGCTTCAGTTTTCTGACTGGCATCTTATTTCTGCAGCAATATATGGTTTCATTTCAGTCAAACTATTGTTGTAGGCCTTTTCAATCTTGGACTATGAACTGGTGACCTTCATGTGACAGCTTGGTTTGCTGACCACAAGGCAGGCTGGTAGGGGTATCAAGTGACTATTTAGTCTCTTGTGAAATTCAGATTAAAACATGAACTGCAAAGGCAAAATATTTACTTCTGATTTTACAATTTATAAAACAATAGGTATTTTATGTTCAAATACTTAAGACCATGACTTAAAAAATCTATCTATGATATAACTGAAAATTCTGTCATAGCTGGCATGGATGAATATTATTGGCCATGCCATACACTCGCTATAAGCTTTTAATCCTAGGAAACAAATATGCATTTGTGTACCCTCTCTGGATGAATGGATTATAGATTATCACTGCCAACCAGCATACGATGCCAACAGAGATTATGGCTGCTGTATGTTGAATAAAGCAGATACCACTGTTTGGTGAATTTTGGCACCATGAACTACTTCAAAGTAATATGGATGTGCTGCAGTTTGTGACACACATAGAGGGTATTAGAGATTTTAGTTGTAAGGATTCATTTTCATAATAAGTTGGCATTTTAACGATAGTTGAGTTTTGAATGCCCATTTTCACCCTTGCTCCCTGTTTCTGTTTTCTATTCCTATTATTCCAGTCAACTCAACTGTGAACTGGCTCAAAATGTATTTCCATATTTCCCCATAATTGCAGCATTGTTGAAATAAGACTTTCATCGTTCTCATGGAAACCCCTGAGTACACATCAAGCTGTGCAATTACTCAAAAAATAAAACCCGCTAATGTCA
>OMLM01002444.1:29985-44220 GCA_900302695.1 Helostoma temminkii
CTTCACACACATTACTTATCTGTAATCGGCACAGATGTGTTTCCAATCAAATAGGCTGTTTTAGTCTGTCATAATGTCTGTACAAAATGTAGAGTTGATCTATTTGCAAAGTTAAAAGCTACATTCAGATTCAGTGGGCAATTAGGTAAACGTCATGAGGGAATATGACCCCTCTGTAACTGGGGATTTTTTCATAAACATACAGAGTAAGTGAAATGAAATCAATTTGAAGCACAGCAATGTTTTGTCTTTCTAAGGCTAAGACTATGGTACCCTCATTTTCCACACTGAACCTAATGCATGTTTTGGAATATTTCAGGATGTAATATTTCAAAGTGCGGTATCATTCAACATTTGGAGAGTTATTGTGAGATTTAAAAATAAAATGAAAAAATGAAAGAGCATATATTGCCACAATTTTCCAAAAGGAATTCATTATCATTTTAACTTCCTCATTTTAGGGGTGAACGCAGCTCAGTTTTACAGATTTGGATATGTGTAGGGAATATGCATTATGTTGGCCTATAACTGATATCCCTTCATAGAAGCCATGATTGCCTGTGTAGCTGCTAGTGAGTTATCTTAGCACGTATAAAGAACCAAAGTGGGGACAAAGATCAAACAACAGTGCAAGGTAATTGTTTTGCAAACTGCGTGTCAGCGTGAATGTGTGGTGCTGAACGAGCCTTCTTTTCACAGCGCTTTAAGGCGTCAAATGTAGTTCTGAAATAGCTTGATGCTTCTTGAAGAGGGTAATCTTTTGTAACAATCAATTATAATACATTTCCCTCTCTGTCTAGGCACTAATAGTGCCTGTCTGTACACATAGTGAAGCATGTCTAGTAAATATACACTGTTTTCCTTTTAAATGTCTTATAATATGCATGGGGAACACAGAAACACACTATGATAGAGGGGTTGAGCATCAAAGCTGGAGAAGCAATTCAGCTGAGTTTCTCAGTCAAAGAAATGAGAATGGAGCAGTTTGTGGCTTTCCTCCCATTAGCCAGATTGAATTACTGTGTTTTACTTTTAAGGGCCATCTGTTCTGGTTTAAGTCGTATTTCTAAATCTGTCATGTTGTGTGTGTGTATGTGTGGAAAATGCTCCTTTGATGGGTGGAAACAGTTCTTTGCTGAAAATAAAATGATGTTGTGACATCTGTGACTTGCATGGAAATGCTGTTGCAGTTTGCAGACTTTGTAAGATAGACAGCAGTCTATTTTACATTGTCTGCCATCAGTTGTGTGGTGACATGGCTCTGTTGACAACTATGTGCAAGTGGTTCATCTAATGCAGTTTAATTACATGTTACCCATTATATATAGTTTACACAACACACCAGAAAGTTATTTCAGATTTAAAGGATACAGATACCTCTATAATGATAAATAAACTGCAACATGGTAAGTCTGATGAAGAGATTGAGTGATTTGGTGCCAGTAGATACTGTTGTGCAAGAAAGATTATTTAAATGACAGGCAGTATCAGAATGATCTCAGAGATCTGACATGGCTTCATATTGGCCTCATAGCCAATAACCTTCTTAATTCATGAGGATTGCTTCTTATGTTTATCGAATACCTTTCAGCATTTTCATTAGACAGCTGTGGCCCTACAGTAACAAACACGTGAAGTTATGAAAAAAGATATGATGATAGAAATAAACAACATTGACTATCAACTTGGAAAAGAAGTTGAGAAGTTTAAGATGGATCAATCAGTCTTTGCCAAGATAGTGTTACGGTTGCCAAATTATTCAGGTTAATTCTTTTCATAAAAGCCTTTTTCTCCTGTAAGATTTAAAGGGACAGCTGTTTAAAAATACAGTTTGATTGTATTTATGATTTATTTTTCTTGTATCATACTTGAGATGATACAACCAATTTGCTCGATTCTGTAATAAAAGACTAATGTCTGTTTGCTAATGTTGTTTCTTTATTTCTGTGTCTCCTTCATGGATCATTGACTGCAGATGACTTGAATTTCTGCCTGGGATGAGCAGAATATCATGTAGTGTACGTAAATATTCATCCATCCATTTTCCTGAACTGCTTCATCCCCGTAAGGGTCACGGGTGTGCTGGTGGCGAGAGGCTGTATGTAAAGAAATCTTTTCTCATTTTAAAGCTAGTTAGATTGTTTTTAACCAACTGATGGAGCTTCATTAGCAACATACAGCTGATACAATCTACTAGCTACAGCTGTCAATTCAGCTACCAAAATCAATGGTTGCTGACTATAAATAAGGGTCCTGCTTTTGTTGGCCTCTGTGGGTAATCAAGGGCCCACTCTTTCAAATTGCAGTGTCAACTCTTAATCAGGGAAGGAACCATATGTGGTAATTCAACAAATCAGGTGACCAAAAGGGTCTCTTGTTCAAATGTTATACAAAGGTTATACTATTGCATGGAGTTGGATTTTCACATATGCAGCACCTAATAAGACATGTTTGAAATGTTTGAAAAGCATTCTCGCTTAAGGGTAACAGTCTGTTTGATTTGCGAGAGTGGTACTTGTGTAGAGAGTGCAGAAAGCACAGTGTGGCACAAAAAGTTCACCATGGAAATCAGCTGTGTTTTGTTTACATTGTGCCAATGCAGAGCCAATGACACAATTAGAAAGGATGTGTTATGTGTATGAGCCCAGTTTCCTGAACGAGAGAAGCGTGATACAACACCAGAAAGCATGGTGAACATTTGCTATATTTTCTGGTGTAATGTTGAGCAGATCATCTAAAAGTGAATGCCCGCTGGCCTGCTGTTAATACTCAGAGGAATTACCTGCTGTGTTCGCACCTTGGCTCACACGGACATCAAACAGACTTAATACTAATATGGACTATTTAGGGGGTTTGCAGATTAAAGTGCATTCAAAGAGAAAGTCAGGATTCCAGTGCATGTGTGAAGGCAGCCTAGGTTATGTAACAGTTATTTATCCAAGAATAGAGACTGATGGAGTACTGCATCAGATGACCTGGTCTCTGTAATCATCTGATCTAAATCCAGTTGAGATAGTTTGGTATGAGTTGGACCGGAGGGTGAAGCAAAAGCAGCCAACCATCACTCAGCACCTCTGGGAACTCCTTAAAGATTGTTGGAAAATCATTCCAGGTGGCTACCTCATGAGGCTGACAGAGTGAATGCCAAGAGCAAAGCTGTCATCAAAGGTAAAGGTGGCTACTTTAAACTGTTGAAAATATAAAACATATTGGTTGTTAAACACTTTTTTGTTTACTACATAATTCTATATTTATTAATTCAGTTTGGATGTCTTCAGTATTAATGTACAATGTTGAAAATAATAAAAATAAAGAAAAATTGCTCAAAGAGAACTGTGTCCAAACATTTGACATGTAGTGTAGTAGCAAAAACAAATATAAAAATTACGCTCCGGATTGTATTTTGTTACCTCTAATGTTTCCAGATGCAGAAACATTCAGTAATGCTGCCTTGCACATCGGACATATAAGTATATGCAGTGGATTTTGTGTAATTTTGCATTCGAAGAGAACTTTTAATTTAAGTGGTGCTGTGAGGCATACATTTCTGTTGTGTCATCTGTGTTCTAATAATGACATGATCTTATACAGTATAGGCCTGGAAGAGCCTCTAAAATGTCAGTGATCCACTGTGCCGTTGCAAAGATGGAGGTGCATAGCTTTAGGGGACAAACCATTTCCCTGCCAGCAGAAAAACTGTCCAGAACAACCTCTTCGCAGCCCAGCAGGGCTTGCACTGTCACCGAGTCCCACGATTGAATTGAATGGTCCACAGATTACTCAATTATTTCTATATACCAACCTTCCATGGCAGACTAAAGGCCTATTATTGGAGGGACTGAGACCATAGGAACTTATTACATGTGTGACCTTTTAAAGCCTTTCACCATGATAGATCTCAGGTGAGAATTTACTGGAATCAATTTTTATCTGAAAGCTCAATGCTTGCTCACCAGCCCAGCCCTGTGTGAAACATTCACTTTATAAAATACACAAAAAGAGAGGAAGAGAGAGACAGCCCCTTGGAATCCTGGAAATGGGCAACATTTTAAAGAACCCCAAATGTCTTTGTGTCCTTTCCTCCCAAATTAAAGAGACTTTGAAATAAGGGGTGGGAGGAAGTGCCGGAGTATTGTGCTTAATCAAGGTAGAAATACAAAGACAGAACCAGTTCCCCAAAGGTTCACATCAAAAGGTGCATCCCACTTTGTGAGCTATTTAATCAGTTAAAACACAGATGGCAGGCTGCCGCAATTAATTAATCATATATGAGGCATCCTGTACCTGCTAGCAGAAAGTATGTCAGTGCTACAGAGATCTCATTTGGATTTCATTGTAACTATATGCCACCATAATAATTACTGCATATGAATAGGACTAGCTGCAGAAGTTATGCTGGACATAAAGTACTGAATTTGAATTACTCAGGGTGAAGGTCAGTTATTAATGTCCAGCACACAACTTGCTTGTGATGCTGCCTTGACTTATGTAGGAATAGTATAAATAGGGTGAGGCCGATATGATAGATACCTTTATACACTATCAGTGTTCTGCTACAATGTATAGTTAGGTCCAGATATATTTAAGCAATCATAGGGTTTTTATGATTTTGCCTTTATATGATCTTTTGCCTTTATATTTTAGATATATTTATATGTCTATATATATTTTGTCTTTATGTTTACACGAATTTGAAGCAATTAATATGTGATCGTAGTGTAGACTTTTACAAAAATATGGCATTTACCCTTTAGAAACGACAACCCTTTTAAGCAGTACCTCCATTGTCAGGGGTTCAAAAGTGTTAGGGCAAAGTTAGATAATTGTAAATGTAACCATAATTCTTAAAACTTGGATGGAAAACTCTGGAGCCATGGGCAGCACCAGATTCTGCGTTTTCCTTCCTGGAGATACTTTGCCGAGGCTTCACTGCAGCCACCTTCAGTGGCTGCTTGTTTGTGGGTCCTTCTGCCTTCAGTTTCATCTTAAGTAACTGAAAACAATATGCTCTACTGAATTGAGATCAGGTGACTGACTTGGGCATCGAAGAATATTTTTTTAACATTTTTTTGCCTTAACAAAACTTTTGCTGTATGTTTAGGGTTATCATCTGCACTGTGAAGCTCGGTTTTGTAGCATTTGGCATAACGTGAGCAGAGAGTATACCCACATACACCTCAGAATTCATCAGTCACATCATCGATAAACACCACTGAGCCCATTTCATTGGCAGCTATGTATGTCCTTGCCATTCCGTTGCCTGCACCATGTTTGACAGAGGATGTGATGTGCTTTCAAACATGAGCCGCTCTTTTCCTTTTCTCCTCCCATCATTCTGGTACAAGTTAATCTTGTTTTAATCTGCCCAAAGATTCCAAAGGTAGCAGAACTTTTTTTTTTTTTTTTGATGTTTTATGGCAATGTTTAATCCAACCTTCCTGTTCTTGGTTGTTACCAGTGGCTTGCACTAGGGCTGCACGATTTGGCAAAAAATTCATATTGCTATTACTGTGGACAATATTGTAGTTGTGATATAAGGAGCAATATAAGGACTTTGGCTTGGTTTCAATTAATATGCATATAATGATGCTCAACACAGTGAATCCATACATTGGACTAAACTCATGCTACTAAACTCTGTATGTTTTAAGAAAACAAGATTAAACCTAAATAGTTAAGTTATATTTAACTTAAGTTTAAAGTTTTATTTAACTTAAGTTTAAATCAATAGAAAAAAAGTTTAAAGGATGAATTAAGGGTAAATTATTTGTCGTTTTGGCTCATTCACACTTTATTTTAGCTGCCTTTACATTCACTGACACATTTTAGTGACTCACCAGTTAATGCCTGGCCAATAAGTCGCTATGTTGCTGGTTGCTTTTTGAAAATAGTTAGTAAATGTAGCAAAATGTGAACTAAATTGCCACCACTAGACACAGGAAGGTCATTGACGACTCACTGCAGGTTACAGAATTTGATCATCTCTTTATTAGCGGCGCAGATAACGACCAAACGTCTCACAACCACAGAGCAGCTTGTCACATTCACACAAGTACATATTTACCTATTTAAATTGCAGTCTTTTGTGGTTATGTAATCGCAAAGGCTGACATTGCGATTGCAATTGTGATTCCATTATCATGCTGCCCTAGTTTGCACCTTGTTGTAAACTATCTGTATTTACATGCGTCTCTTGATTATAGATTGTAGACAGTGAGGCACCTACTTTATTCAGAGTATTCTTTTTTTCTGTTGATGTTGTAAAGGGGTTTTTCTTTACCAAAGTAAAGATTCTGTGATCATCCATGTTAGTTGTCCTCCAGGCTTTTTGATGTCGTGCTCAACAGTTTTTTGTTTTTTTTTTATTTTAAGAATGTACCACTCTTGATTTGGTTTTGCTAGCTCTCTTACAAATTTATGTTGTTATTTCAGCCTAATGATGGCCTTCTCCACTTGCATTGTAATGTCAGACAGCTGCCAAATGCCAACTCAATACCCGATATCAACTATAGACTATTTATCTGCTTCATTTGTCTTGAAGTAATGAGGGCATTGGCTGCACCTGCTCAATACATTTCTTGTCAATTGCCCAAATACCTTTGAGCTTATGAGAATGGAGGTATTCTGCTTAAAATGGCTATAATTGCTAAATGGTAAATGGCATATCTTTTTGAAAGCCCCTAACTTAGATTTGAAAGTCTACACTTTTTATTTCACAACCATTTGTAGTGGTGTATGAAAGCTAAATCATAACAATCTGATTCAACACAGTGCAGTTAAATTCAATAGAATGCAAAGACATGATGCTATGCGATTCAGTTAGATTATTTACTAGTTCCTCAGAATGGTTTCAACACATTCACCTTCTCTAGAGCTGAGAATAGGCTACATGTCACTTTTGTCACAATTTTGAAATAAATAGAAAATTTATATACTGGCTGTCCTACCCAAGCTCTCTGTGTAGGTGCACCCCCAAAATATGTCATCTTTCGCTACTTTAGCAGCATGCTAATACATTTTTTAGTGTTGACTTGTGAATACAATAATATTTTTTTCTAAAATTCGTGTAGCTTTATGTTTTTTACCCATTTGTGATGTAATTTTCATATAATACATAAGGACAACCATATTTTTGTGTGGGTAGGTTTTTCTGTTAGTGACTTTGAAGATATACATTTGTGCTTCCCAGTGTGAATAATATTTTCTATTAAAGCAATTCAAGCTATCAAACTTTGCTACCCAATGCTGTGTAAAATTTTCAGATAATGCAATTAAGTGAATTCAGCGGTCAAATACATTGATAAAGTGAAGTAACAAAAAACAATTTCTATCATTTTGCACTATGGTAGGAAATTATGATTAGGTAGGACAGATTGTCAGAACATCAGGATACTGGGAGACATCTCCACACAACGTGACTACAATGTGACTACTACAACTTTAGATGAGTTGTAATGTTGTACTGCAGGTGTACTTTACAACAGCACTGCACTCTGCAAAGTGCATCTAATTTGTCTTGTTGCTTGTAAAACATGTAGTGGTGCTAAATGTTTATTTGTAATTCACAGGTCAGTAAGGTGAGTAGTATATATGCTCAGTTTCCACCTTGTTTGTTGTGCTTAACCATGGTGTTCATTAAATAGTACACATCTGTGGCACACATTAACATAAAGTAGGTATAATCTAGTTGGAAAATCAAAGGAAATATTTATCAAATTATTGGGTTGATCACATTTCGAAATAAATGCATAAAGCATCTAATAATCAAATAGATCAGTATTTATTGATGCTGATGTAATAAACATTGAATCTTGATTCAGTCACAGCTGCTCTACCGATGGCACTCCCATCGTGCCTGCATGTGTTCATATTTTGATAAAAATCAGCTAATCTTGCCTTTCCTAATAAAGACACAAGAGGTGCAATTCTGTCTTGCCAAATCATGACAAAAGACTGAGGATTTTTGTGTCACAATCTCAGCCTTAATTTTAAAACCCTTGTTCCCCCGATGTGTACACAGTACACAGCAGGTTACCTGTGTAGGTCTTCTGCATTTTGGTAGTGCTTAGAGCCCACCACACTATCACTTTAGATACATGTGTAAAACTAAATAAAATAAGCTTTAGATCGCATTTCTACTTATTTATTGCAATTGAAATACAAGCTAATATAGGAATGCCACCAGAAATGTGCCAGTTGCTACCAATACAGCTGAAATTCTACTATACTGTGTTTACTAATTTTGGCAAAAATAAATAATAAATAGCCCTGGTGTAAGCCTGTCAGGAGACCTTAATTACCAGGCATGCATAACGCTAGTTATGTAGTAATGTTATGATCAGCATATGAATATGAATGACATTTTGTCAATACAAATTTAACAACAAAGGCTCTCAGCTGGAATTCTTAGCACAGACCCAGATATGTGTCTTTGAGATGCTTAGCCTTAGCTATGTTTTAGGGTGTTTCTCTCTTTTGTTTCAAAAGCTTTGAGAAAACATTTGTAGGCCAGGTTTTAGTAACTTAGTCCACATGACTGTTGGAGTGATTTTTCATGGCAGTCTGATGGACTTGTTTGTGCACCTGCACTATGAGCATTAGCATTAACGTTAAGTTCTGTAACGTTTTCAGAACTTTGGAATCGACTTGCGTAGGTTCTTGTGACATCGCTAACCTGATGCAGGCTGTGTAGTTACCTTGTTTAAAATAGAGGTGTATGGATTTTGTGAGACATGTGGGAGACAAGTGATTGAAAAACATGGCTGTGGCCATGCTTTTTTTGTTGACACATAACAAGAACTAACTCTAAGTACAATGAGGTTTCAGGCACATAACAGTAGTTCAGATTTTAAAATTTCTTTTTTATATTAAGTTTTAATACAAGGAGTTCTGGATCCTGACAAGAAAGACTCTATGTTAGTTTAATTTTAATTTTATAGTACATGGTCTTAAAAAAGGCATTACCTCATTGTATTGCATACTAATGATGGAACTGTGACCACTGGGGCTATGATTCTAAAAACAAGAGCAGAGTTCTGGGTTATATTATTATATTCCAGATGTGCATTGAATGAGCAGTTACTTTCTTCACATTCTGACAGAATATTCCATTGATTCATTCAATGCTTGCATACAGTGCAAACTACTCTGCACTTTCCTTTTCCTCTGTCACTTATTCACACACTCATACGTACAGACAGCCCAGTGTAGCAAGCAGACTTTCTGATCTCTCAGCTTTTTTGGAATTTTTATACATGAAATGAAACCCAGTACCAGAGTGTGTATCGTTATGAGCATAAGGAGACTGCATCAGAGACAAACACCGGGATCATCAAGAATAATATACAATATACATCCTCGCTGGATCATCCATACTCAACAATGAGGTGTTCGTTCACTTGCTCGCTATTCCTTACGAGAGAAGAAAATTGCACATGTAATAAAATCCAATTTTATATTTCATTCCGAGAACTATAATAAACACAAAACAAGCAGTAAATAAGCTTTTCAAAAAGCAGATTACCAAAGCAATTTATTGCCAAGTCCAGGACAGTGTTAAAGCAGAGCAGCACTGGAGAATGGAGGGGCCCGCATTCCAAATCTACTCTCCCACAAGGTCTTTGCTTGCCATATTATTAACCGAGCTGCTTGGTGAGGAACCAATCTGATCAACTTATCTTGCTATATAATACAACTCCCACTGAAAGCGGTTAAAAAAAGGATTGTGATTGGGATGCAGCCTTGCATCCATCACAGATGTAAATGCTGTTAGGTACAAAGATGGACAAAGCTCAGTAGGCAAGACTGTAATGTGATTTTAATGTTTAGACAGAGCTGATATAGCTGACATATGTGTTTATATATCAAAATCACCCATATATACCAGTTTGTTCCTTGGTCATACTGTTCTTCTTTTTCAGGTTTTAGATATCACTAGTGGATCACAACAGTTTACAAATCAAACCATGCACTCTTTCGTTCCTCATTCCTTGTTTTTTTTATTTCACAATACTGAAACACAGCAATAATGTCTTTATCTGCTGCATTGTATTGTAGAAATCTTAAATTAGCTCCTATTTTAGGAAGAGATCGAGGAGTGAGCAAAAAGTAAAAAGTCTGCCTAATATTTGTGAATATAAATTGAGGCAGTGATGGCACAGGAGAAAATGCTATGTGAGGATTATTCACAGTTATATAATGTTAGGAAGAAAACCAGGCGCTTCTCATTTTGGTCACTTATCCCTCATTGTAAAGGTCTGTATATTTCATTGCTGGTGCAGCAGCTTAGGGGATACATTTCAAAGCAGCAAATAAAAATTGGCTAAACTTCCAAAATTAGCACTTCAAAGTCAAACATGATTTGCAGTGAGGGAAGGGGTGGAAGCAGTGTGACTGTGAAAGTGCGTTTGTAAAAGCCAACTGTGTGTGTGTGCACGCAAGAGTGTGTGTGGTGGAACTGATGTACAGAGTTCAGCATTAGGCCTTAGAACCAATTTCTAGGCAAATTGGTTTCATTTAAGAATGAGATCACAGAGTAAGCAAACCTCTTTCAGGGCAAGTTCATGCATCTGCAGCCATTTATTTCAGTTTTATATGCATTGCTTGGCACAGGCTGTTTGTAGGTAGAATATGCATAATCTTAGCCATGGGCAATATGCTATAGTTAACATGTTCACATTTACCTGTTATTACCATGAAGTTAAATAGTTTCTTCCATTTTTATTACATTCTGTCAAAAAGAGCTTCAACAGTAATTCAGTATTTTGTTTTCTATATTCCTTCTGGCACTGTTGTAGAATCGGTACTAATCAAAACCACATGTAGCTAATTGCCCTCTTCAGTCTCTCGCACTGCGCACAAGCAAACCTATTAGGCATCAGTGGAACATATGTTGGGGTTTTCGAATGGGCATGAAAATCAGTTTATTTTCAAGGGGAATAATTTTTACTTGACCACAGTTAGCATCTCTGTTCTTATTTTTGGGTTATTTTAAGTAACCATATTAACCACATCTTAAAACAATGCTGCAGATGTATTGTTAAGTCCTTAATGCCACAAGTGTTTGTTTGAGGGACAGCTTAATGAGTACAGAGATATACTGTAGCTTGTCCTTTCAAAATGTTACAATATAAACATTACACATCTTCTGTATATACAGAAATACAACCGTCAGTCTGAATAACATCAACAACACATCAGTACCTTTTTAAAATCACTTGCTAATTAATTCCATCTTTCACTGTCTGATTCACTATTGCATGCATATACAGTATTTGCACAGTAATTTTTAATAATTACTTCCATACTGGTAATTTCATTTGTGGGGTTCGAGTCTGGCCAGGTGCCTTTCTGTCGGGGGTTTGCAAGGTGTCCTTTGGTATCAAGCATCCTGGTGCCATCTCTTCTCCAAGTAAACAATGCACATAACCATCCACATGAAGTCAAATAAAGGCGATTTATCTGTCCAGGTCTCCTACTTCTGATGCTTGTAGGCTCTTTTAGTGGCAGACAGGGGTCTGCATAGGCTCTACACAGCCCCATACCCAGCATGGGGCGATGGACTTTGTTTTCTAACTCCTTAACTCCTGTTGTGCTATAGTAGCTCTTCTGTGGTGAACTACCCTTTGCTCCTCACATTTATTAATGAGGCTATCGCCGGTTCACAGGTTGTCTTTTCTTGGACCACATATTATTTAGTTTTAAGCTGATCACTGCTTACTGTGAACACCCTTTAAGACCTACCATTGTGTAGATAATCTGACCTAGTCATCTAGCCATCAATGTTTGGCCCTTGTCAAAGTTCCTCATATTTCCTGGCTTTGTTTTTTTCCTATTTCCGAAACATCAGCTTCAACAACTAATATATGCCACCCCTTGACAGGTGCCATTGTAACAAGATAATCAGTATTATTCACTTCAGCTTCACTGCTTCAATCTATAAATAAATGTCCTATAACTATCCTGTTGGGAAGCTTTCATTATTGCAATGCTGCAATATTACTGTCATGTTTTCTGGACTGTGTTATCCTGTGACTCGTATAGAAGAGACATTTACAATCTACAAACTCTCCTCCATCACGAAGTGTATTGTGTAATGGAAGTGATTGTCCATAACTGTTGCAGATAATAATTAGAATTTCCTGCAAGGCAGTAATGAGGTTGATTCCTCGCCAAGAATTGGACAAAACCAATTTAGAAAATACACTGACAGGAGGCTACTTTGAATATTACCTGAAGTAATCAAAATGCATAACCTACTATCAATTTGTTCTCCCAAGAATCTCCATAAAATTAAAGTCTGTATAATTAGAATTGTTGCTGTGTGCAAAATGAAACACAGACTCACTAGTTTTACTCCAAAATTTCAGTGGCCTTTACACTTATCTGTGTCTTTTGTGGTTTTTATTCTATGTGCACCCTTTATGTCCATGCTCTGCTGACAGCTGTCCCTGTGTCAATGTGAATGTCTGTCAGGAGAGATTATACATCACATGAATTGAGGCAGATAATGAGCAAGAGGGAAGGGCACTTTTTAGCACCCCCTCGTGTGCAACATATGACACAAGCCAAGCTAATTAAGCAGATGCCATAATGCAGTAATCAGGAACACAGAGGAGGTTGGAGAATTCACAAACTTGAGTCATAACAACGCAACATTTGGTGCTTAAGAACTTCTCCACCAACACAAACAGATGGGGATGCCAAACTGCAGTGCATGTGCATTTATGTGTGTGAGCATGCCTGTGTGTGTGCCATGTTTTGTACTTTTGCATGAGTGTGTGCGTGCGTGTGTTTTATTAAATGATTAGCATTAAAATGTGCACTGTGGGTATGTACACTCATTATATGTGTTGGCCTGAATGTGTGTGTGAATGCCAGAACACACACAACTCTGAATCTGTGTGTGTGTGCGTATGAATTTACAGCTGGGGACAGTGTTTCCTGGTGAGGTGTTTTCTTCATTATTTTTTGGGAAAATGAGCAATCAGCCATATTGCACAGAGCCTGATTGTTTCCTCTTGTAAATCAATCCAGAAATTGCAATTAAAATGTTCTCTTATGTGGTATAATTGATGTCTACCTAATCCTTTATTTGCACACCTGCCAGTGAGTCTGAATTTTTAATGAATTTCTAATTAATGCTCTTTCCACACTTGATTTATGTGTTAGCAAATTATATTGCTGTTCTGTGTCCTGCTGGTTGGAAAGTTCCTACAGAATGTCACACCTGGGTTGAAATCTGACGTTTGCCTGCTTTCTCCTGAGGCAAAGTAGGACAGTGGTGAAATATTAAAGATGATACAAAAGTAAAGGTAGTATTTATTTTTTCATCATGCTGTAATGATTGTAGATCTTTCCATACTCCATTAATTCAAGCAGCAGAGCCACACTCAAAATGGTCAGCATCCTATAATGAACACAGCTGCATTTCATCTGGATTATGCCTCTAGGAGTTGGACCTTTGCATCAAACATACACTAACTGCAAGCTATGCCAACATTTATTGAGCGTTTACACAGGTGGGCCTGACATGTAGCCTGTGTTTTTAGCATAAGTTTGATCTTAACCGCATGCTGTGATTTGATCTTTGAGGACTTCATTACATGCACTACACTGTTCACTGGTGAGAGACTGTCTATGATGCAGATCTCCAGGCACATTATAACATCTCACTAAATCCATGTTAGTGACATAAGATGACCAACTGCATGTCTTTTTGGTTATTAGGGTCTGACATGTCACTTAAGAGGTCTGGTAACGTGATGTCACTGCACTGAAACTTAAAGGCTAGAGACCTCTGTCCAGACTGATGTATGTTATAGTACTTGTTACTAAACTCGAAATTAAATATATGGATAATATCATCTCAGAGCTCATAATTTTATTAAGCCATGTCCATTTTTAATCTGCTCAGAATTTATTTAAATGGATCTAGACTGGTTCTAAAATGTAAAATAAAATTAACTAGAGCTGAAATGATTTATTGATCTTTTGAGTGACAGAAAATTAATCAGCAACTATTTTGATAATCTGCCAGTCGTTAGGATTAACTCGTCCTCCCTCCTTCAATGTGGTGTTTATCAGCATGTGTTCATTTTACTTCACTGTAAAATAAATATCTCTTAGTGGACAAGGCAAGCAATTTGAAGATTTCATCTTTGCTCTGAAAAATTGGGACACGTTTTGTTTCAAACTGTTTTGTACACTGAAGCTAATTCAATAATACAAAAAATA
>OMLM01002444.1:44240-98601 GCA_900302695.1 Helostoma temminkii
TATTTTATGTATGAGCCCTGTAATAATCTAATATTAGTATAAATGACTTGGCCTTGTGGGACCCAAAGCTCAAATAAGCTATGAAGTACCAGCAGAATAATTCCAGTCAAAAGTAGACTAGGTAAGAATGGAGCATGCTTGTGTCACCCTTTAGTCATAAATCAGTGAAAAATCTGTGGAACTGAAGAAATCACAGGTACACATTTTGATCCAATATCACTTGTATTATTTGCACTAAAAAGTTTTTAAATTATTGTTACCCAGTGTATGTTTTTTTTATAATTTAGAGATTGAGTGGCTAGTGTCCAATAAAATAATTACATGATCAATTCATTAAACTACATGCAATAAGTAAAGCCACTGACATAACTTGAAAATAGCTGAATATGTGACCATCCACCAGACTTTGTATATTATTTTCTTTTCCTGGGTGAATCATATATAACCTCATCAGATAAACAGTGTCACACAGCTCCATTAACAGAGT
The DNA here is from genome assembly GCA_900302695.1 of Helostoma temminkii. Taxonomy (NCBI): domain Eukaryota; kingdom Metazoa; phylum Chordata; class Actinopteri; order Anabantiformes; family Helostomatidae; genus Helostoma; species Helostoma temminkii. Next base: position 44,728 of record OMLM01002444.1, read on the forward strand.
CTTCAGGGAAAAGTACTTTTTAATAGAGCTCTCTGCACCTCTGTCGGTGATGAGTTTGAATGAGCTCAAACTCAATGAGCATTTATTTTCTCTCTAATTTATTTGCTGTTGCATTTCATTTCCAGGCCAATTCACCCTCATAATCAGATGGCAATTAGTGAAGCATGAATCACAGAGAGCAGCTCAGCTTAACTCACTCCCTTTGATGACACCTGCACGTTCACAACAACACAGTTTGGAGAAGCATTCTTTTTATTCCAAATAAAATCTTAATTAGTTCATTTTAAACAGCATTTCTAATTCCATCAGAACTCTGCAAAATGTAATAAAACTTCCTTTGTTGCATCATGTTTTAAAGAACTTCAAATATATTTTCTCTTGCAGGGCTTTTTATAGCATTGCAGTGTTTGGAGACATGATTACATATCATCACATGGGCCAACCTCCTCAACAACTTTGGTTTTGGCACAAGAGAAAAAACTCACTATCAACATTTAAGAATCTTTAATTCACACTAGTAATAAAATTGCATTACATTTCATAAAATAAATGTTCCAGTTTATATATACAGAAAAAACAGACTGTACATACCCTCCAGTGAACCATTTCTAAAATAAAAGAAAACAAACCTGAAACAAATTTCACAAAACATACAAGCAATACAGTGCTCAGCTAAGCAGGCACAACTGTACATCAAAATTTGTAACTGCTCAGTGTTGGGGTGTGGGAGGGGCAAAAAGTTAAACATTTACAATAGAGTCCTTAGGGACTGATAAAGGGGTCTTAAAAAGTATTGCAGGCAAGCAGACAGACGCTTGTCTTTATCCAAGTGCAGCAGAACATCCATCTTGTGTGTAAAGTGTGGAGCCAATTGTTGCTGCCATGAGGTTCCAGCTATTGAACCTGAGTCTCAAAGCTCCCATTCAGCTGGCCCTCCTCATAGTCCATTTGACACAAAATCATGTTGTTTTTTAGGAAAAACTTGTCCCCCACGCAAAACCTGTTGGCAGAGAAAAACAAACAAAGGCGAAACAGTTGTTAAAAACACAAAGATGATTACTGTTGGCATTAAAATAAAGTGGTGTCTTTGTGTGTGCATGCTTGCTACGTAGCGACGACCAAAAAAAAAGTATTTTCCTAACAGAGTGAGGGCATTTTGTTCCTCACAACTTCAAAGAGTTGTTTGAGGGTTGAGACTACATTTTAGGGTTAAGGTTAGGACTAGGCATTTAGATGTGATGGTTAGGATTAAAGCAAGGATCTATGGAATGCATTATGTCAATGAGTGTCCTTACAAAGTACAAAAGTGTGTGTGTGTGTGTGTGTGTGTGTGTGTGTTGACTGGCTGACTCCACTCTGTCTCATCTGGCAGTGAAAATGTTGCACTTAAGATCAGCAGGTAATGGTGATTTTGCTTAATTGCACACATTTGGCTCAAGACGTTTTACCTGATGTACTCTGCCTTGTTGGGTTCAAAGCCTGTTTTGATGGTCACGATAAATGTGTGGCTTCAAATAAAAGTAGATTAAACCCTTGTCATCTCAAAACAAACAGGCGCGAGCATTGGTTCTCAATGAAAGGCAGGTCAACCATACTTGGCCTGACAAAAAGGCACTGGCGCCACAAGAGTTTCCAGGGAAACTCTGCGACAGGGTTAGCTATTCACACACCAGTTTGGTTCCAGTGCTCGAGAATGTTTTTCCTCTAAAGTCTCAGAGTCAATTGAAGAGGGAAAATAACACATAGCAGCCTGTCCTACTGATGTTCTTCTCTGTGCAGCTGTTTGTTTGTATGACACAGTGGAGACAGCTCTGTAATGTGACTGAAGGGGAGTGAAGATAAGAATATAGCAGAGCATAGCTTGGCTTTAGTAATGTGCCAGGCTGGTAAAACAGTCACGGCCATGGCAATTCTGTGCCAGATGAGACCTGACTTCATGTCTGCCAGCTGAGAAGAGAGGCTGCAGTCATAATTCCCTTACAGCAGGTGTTCACTATGGTAACTGAATCTGGCCTGCAGAAGGTTAATGGGCTTGTGCTGTGTGGAAGAACAGGGTCACAGCACCCCTGACAAGCATGCAAAGGACGTTCTGCTCCCAGAGTGGAGCCATTACTGACATTGTATTAATGGGGAAAAAGCAATATTTGGATATGTCATCTTTTATGTACATCATACCATAGGCTTTGTGCTCGCTCCAATCTTATATTTGTATCACTAAGGATACAACACTTCACACTTGTGTATCTCTTATGAAGCAGCACACCTCTAGAGGACTTTATTTTTGTAGTTCCTATACCTCCCAAGAACAAGACCTAATTTTACACCTCTCTGGCTTAAAAGATTTACAGATCTAGACACAAACAAGAGCAGACTGCTGGCAATGTGTCACAATAGAAAATAATTAGCAGGGCGGTACAAATGCAATACAGCAACCTTTATTCTTACAACACAGGAATACAGCCACATTTGTTCAGGCATTAAAACTGTGGTCTGCAGTTATGAATCAAGAATCTTTAAGCTACTGGACATTTTAACACCCCATTCATGTTTTTGTTTTTTGTTTTTTTACAAAAAGACAATGCTGTTGTGCAGTTACGATCCCCATTCTTACCTCTGGTTACAAAGCTGACAGGCAAAACAGTCCAAATGGTAAACATTATCTCTGGCTCTCATCACCATTTCAAAGGCTGGGATCAGTTTACTGCAGGCTGCACAGTTCCCCGTTGTACCAAAAAGCCTGGAAGACAGAGAGCACAGACAGAGATTAACCCACCTTCTCTTTACCTTGATGCAATAAAAGAGCAAACAAAAATGTTCTGACAGCAAGAACAATAGCAAAGAAATGCTGTGAAGGAAGGGGGAAGGAATCGAAATAGAAACACGTTGAATGTTACGCACAAGTCTTTCTTGGCACCCACTTGGTATTTTGTTAATGAGAGTTACAAACATAGATCTTAATTCTTGGCTAATGATCTAATTTAAATAATCACATGGTTTTAATCTTCTTCAAAGAATTTCCCCCCTTGCACATTGCAAAAGCAATGAAAACAGATCTGAGGCAAACCATTTGAGCTGTTGAAAGTTTTTAAAACTAAAATACTTAATGAGTCTATCTTCAGCCAAAGCCAGCTGGATTTTCACACTGTGCTCTGTAATATAGTCCTAAGTTCAGAAAGATTTCTGTTCCGAGGATTCATGCTCAATTTATTTTCTTTATTTTTCCACCTTTCTATGTCCATTCAGACAGGATCCTGAGACAATGACGGGAAATGTAAACTTGTAGAGTAAACTAAACGTTTCACAGTGAACACACTTACTGCTCAGATCTCTCTGCCTGCTTGTTTAGGCATATTAAATAGGAGACCAATGATAAAGGTCACAAGCAGAGCAAGGAGGCACTGGTGTAGATCTTTCCTCAAAGCAAAGGAACCTCAAATGCTTTTCATGGTGAGATTTACATTCTCATTTTCCAAGAGCCTGCCCCTTTGTTTAATTTGGAGATTGTGTAGCACAGATAGATTTATATATTCTGCAGCAGGAAAAGGATCGTTTCACAGCTTTGCAAGAGGGGATAAGGCAACAGCAGGCTGCCATTCTAACAGTATGTTAAACACTTTCCAACCAAACTTGTAGGGCTCAGTCAGAGGAGTCACACTGTTGATATTCTGCCTCGTTTATGCTAGTCCCATTAAGTTGCTTTCACCTTGTTAAAGAAAATGTCTATCCAGCAGCCCTGCTTCTAATTAGGGGCCACTGCCCCAGAGGAGCAGGAGAGGCAGACACAGAGGGAGAAAGGCTGTTATGTTCCATGAGAGGGATTCACAGGGTGTTAAGCAGAGACATTGTTACAACTGGTTACTGTTTCAGTGAAAACTGAATGTTCTCATACAGTAGACATCTGCCACCCACAGGGCACTCACAAAGATGTTTTTTTCTTCATAGAGATGCCTTAAAAAAAAATTCTCACAAATTCAACATGAGCTCAAAAAATGGACGAAATATCTGTTCTACAGAAACTGACCTCATCGTCATACAGTATTTTTATTGTAAGAGATCAGCTTCTCTGCACAAGAGACAACGTGGAGAAGCCTACTGGAAACTTATTAAATGTAGGTTTATTTACTTTCTTTTTGTGTTTCATTCATGAAAAATCTTTTCCACATTGGATATACAAACTGTCCTTGTGACAGGTAATGCTGTAGGTTTCACCACACCCGAGTTCTGCTGTACAGAGGGGTTCACACAGTTATGTCTTTTCTTTCCCTCAGGGAACCAAGGCTATAAGGGAGTGTGGGTCACTTACAGCGACTGACATGTACACATCTATGACAGCTCGTAGGATTATTCTAACCCATCTCCATTACACCCTGCTGGGCTGTGGACGTGATGTTCACTTGATACACACCAGTTGTAAAAACACCTGGTGGGGAACATGCTGGTGACACAAAGTTCACCTCAGTCAGAGGAGCAAAATCTGTGTCTAGTCTACATATGTCTCTGTTCTCTGGTACCAATAATCCAGACATTGTGGGTATAATCGATCTTCTGATTATTTTAAACCACCAAGTTTTCTTTACTTTACTTCTGCAGCCTTTTACACTTCAATAAATGCATGGCATTTTGATTAACTTAGAAAAAGAGACAATAAAAACAACACTGAATAAATTGAAAATAAAAATCTAAAAGGTTTTATGACACATTTCTGACTTGCATTTAGAAAATTCAAGCATATATACTTATACTTACTTATACTTATTTCACGCAACAAACACCTATTTGGTAGTGGTGTTGAATCATATGCAGCCTTGAAAACATTTGTATCATCTTTTAAGAAAATAATTTAGATTATCTTAAGGACTGAGCACCACGGCTGTAAAACATGACCCCTTCAGAACATACACACCTAGTAAATGCCCACATATTTCAAACACCACATGCCATGTTTAAAAAACAGCAATGAATGATCTTTATGCATCAAATTAAGTTTCCTTTCGAGATTTTGATTATCTTAATAAACTATGTAAGAGAAGGGGCAGCAGGCAATGCCACCAAGGAAAACATGCTTCATTTACAGTAGTAGTTCATTTACTAACACGGCAGAAATACACAAAAATAGAAAAATATATCTTCACTATAACACAAAGAGTTAAAAAGTAAGGAAGTGCATCAGATATGCCTGCTCACAGATTTTCAAACAATAATTAATGTGTCTGGGTTATAATGTGGCATCAACATACAGCTTAATTGAGCTCCTTGTGCTAAGAGGAGATTACAGCCTGAGATAATTGTTCAAACACATTACACTCTTCTCTTCCTGCTCCTATGAAGCTAAAAGGCAATCAGATTTGAACCAGCACTGCAGAAATCTCATGAGTAACAGCAGATGGGGTGCTGCATATAGTAAGGAATTAATGTTTCATACCTAAAAATGATCAAGAGGCAAATTAAAAGGTCAAGAGATTTGCTGTCTATTGAGAGACTGCAACATATCACCACAAACATAGAGATGGGAAACAAAAATGAGGCAAACTTAGGTCCATTAAATTAAGAACCATCACGAGTGGACAAAGTGTGGACAAGGTATCTTCAGAGGTAATGTCACAGAATGTGCAATATGACCTATACATTCACAGTAAAACTATTCTAATACAGTTGCTCCAGTATTTCTTTTCTCAATATGCTTCACAGCATTGAAACAGTGCCTTGAAAGAACATAAGTTGTGGATTACCTTGGAAAAATATTAATTCTTTTCATTTACAATGGATTTCTTTGTGTGAATAGACTATTTTCTGCAGAAATCCCACATATTGTTCTGACACATGTCCTGTATTGTAGGAGTGCAGTGGCTCATGCACTTCAATTTCCCTGGTCATTTGGATTAAATAAATCAATATTCTCAAAAGGAAAGTGCAAAAAAAAAAAACCTTCAACATCAACACAGTTTTTTCAATATTTCTATTTAAATAGAGTGTGAAGGGTGAGTTTCTGGAAATTATTGGAGTATTGTTCATGGCTTCTTATAATATATTGAGCCTGTCAAGTTTTGTCGATCCATCAACATTGTAGCAGTGTTTGAAGCACAGAAAGTTCTCCTTTAAAACAGACGCCTCTGCGGTTCGTTTAAATGGGTTAGAGGGTTAGAAGTGGTGAATTGGATTGCTCCCCCACAACCTATTGGAGATTTTGGTGTGGATTTCTGAAAAGGATAATGCAGTATAAAGTCAAAGCAGACTGCCTATTCATAAATGAGTGTGTGAACTTTCAAATTTCATCATCTGTGTTTAGATATTATGTGCAGTGACTGAGGTTATTTTAATGACCTTAGAAGCTGTGTGACCATCATATGTTTTAATTCTAATAAGTTAATTCTAACTGGGTAAATTCTAGCTGGGTAGATGGTGAATTCCACAAATTAATATAGTGACTAGAAACATGATAATGTATGAAGTAATGGAAATTCTAATGCAAAGTAGAAATAAAAAAATGAATAAATAAATGTAAATGTACACCACTGATTATGTGACCCTTTATAGTAATTAATTGGTAACCACGCTGCAAATGTAGTAGTAATTGCAGTGATACAATTTAAACAATTTAGTTCTTTAATGTAGCGTTAAAACGTGACTTCAAAATAGTGATTAAATGGCAAAACTTTAAATAAAAGTTAGTAATAGTATGCACAAGTATCCCTGTCTAATCTCAGCTCCCCACAGTCTTTAACACAGGAGAACAACCACACCATATACTTTTTAAACTGGGCTTTTATATAGTAGCAAAAATTTAACTTTGTGTGCTGATGTGAGTTGCTGTGAGCAGAGTTGGACGGCAGGAATGCAAAGAAGCTCAGCTCTCCTTTAACAGTTATTGGGTTATTACAATGGGTCTTTAGAGAAAAGTTGGCCTTCTTTAGTTCTTTCAACTTGCTGCTTTGCTAACTTCAAACCCTTTAAAGCTCCTACAGTGCATCATCTGCCTGTCTGAATTGCTTCGCTCAGATTGGGCTGTGGCTCTTGAAGTTTTCTACCTGTTCTATGAGCTCTTTGAGACTTCCCCGCCTGCACAGGGTTTGTCAGATTTCATAAAAGGAAAAGCTGTTAATGCATGCATTGCATGTTCTGACCTTCCCCAGCAGTTATGTCATTTTAAAGCGTAAACCTTTTTGTTCAGATCTATCTTGCCTAGAGAAGAAGAGCAACTGTTATGAGAAGAGAGCAGTTGTTTTACTGACAAAAATAGTACGTATGTACGAGGACGTATTTGAAAAACAGTCACATTCAAATGGGTGCTATCATCTTCCCCCTGCTATTTCACCGGTTGGTGGATAACTTATAATGTCTGTTATCTTGAAAACGTTTTCCTCTTACAGTTAATTATACCCCATTTTGATAAGTGGATGACTATTATGTCCTCTCTAATATACGAAATAGAAGATTAAATGATTTTAGGCTTCAAGTCCGGATGATCACACTGTCATGACTAGATTGTCAGCCCTCTGATGATGTCTTACGATCTTGGGTCATAGTTGCAGGAAAAGCCTAATTAATGTATAATTTTCCTTTATAATGAAACAATGTGGTCAAGTTGTAAAAAAACCTCTTGATTCACATAATTGAATATCAAGGAGAGTGGAAAGTGAACTATTTGTTCATGTTATGGTTTGGAGGGCAATTGAGGATACTGGTTAAGGTGCATGTGCATTTTAGTGTTTGTGTGTGTTGAAGTGTAATATTCAGAAAAGCGTGAGTGCATTCAATAAGTTGCTAATGCCACTGAAGGACAATCGCAGATGGAGCTCCTATAATAATTAATGTGAACATGGCAGGGTTCCAAACCCTGGGAAATAACCAGTGTGTTTGATCCACCCGCTCATCTTTAATGAAGTGCGGGAGGCTAATTCAGTGCGCAGATTTAACTTCATTACTGCAGGTGAGGGGAGCCTTCGTCTTACTACACAGAAAAGAAGAAATGAAAAGGAAATTGGCGCTGGATGGAGACTACATCACCTACTTTCAAATGCTCTGGTCTCTCAAACTGCCTCTACTCTACACGCAAGGCAAGGTTTTTAATTTGTTCCATAATAGAATTCATCTCAAGCATCTCTAGCCATTAAGTGTTCAGCATTTGTCGCAGGCTGAAGAGCAGGCGAGTGGGATGGATTTCATTAGGCAATCCGGGGCAGCAGAGGAGCACTGAAAGCTCTCTCCTCCTCTTTCCTTTTTATTCTTATCTTAATGTTCCTAACTCTTGATTTCATATGTCATTCTCCTTTTTCATCCCTTCTCTGACCTCTATATCTTAGTGGTCTAATGTGCGAGAAAGCTTTTCCTTCTCCTTTCACTGTGCCAGTTAGGCACTCATGGCTTGGGGGTTGGGGTTGCTGTCCTTTCAGCAGATGTATTTTACCAAATGAAACTCTGAGCTTCATCATTTTTGCCTTCTCTTGGTCATATACCCATTTATTATTACCTCATCTGCACTATCTGCCCCTTGTAGGGGCAACATCAGGTCTTAGTGGACATCTCACTGCATCTTAAAAGCATTAACTCTGGGTGGGAATTGATGGATGGTAATGGCCTATCTCAGTGTAACGTCCCTAAGCGCCTCTCAAGTGAGCTGCAGGCTTCCTCTGGGTCATAGGAAGAGTTGAGATGAAAGTGAAATGTCATGGAGATCCATGAGTGAGGTAAGAAGAAAACCAAGATGATAGAGGTTGTCCTTCTAGTTGATTTTAGTAGTCATTTGAAACTACGCTGCTCTTTTCAGTTTCTTTTCTCTAATTAGAAAACCTAAAACTAAACTTAAGTGGGTAGCACTAAACGAGTGAAGGAGCTGAGAGCCAAGAAGGTATAAGAGGAATGGAGAAAGTGAAAGAGGGGGGACAGTGCAGGATGGGGAGTTTTGGGAGAGGGGGCCTAGGGCACTGGCATCCCTAAGTCGGTCCCAGGGGGATTCCTTCTGAGATAAATGGTAGGATCTCATTGCGAATTTGACTTAACGCCCAGGAAATGGTCATGTTTAATTTAACAAGCAGATGGCAGGGGCATGTGAAGGGGGGCTTAGCAACAAGCCTGCCTGGAGGTTTCTCACAGCCTATAGGTCTGGTACAACTGAAAGTCAGTCTTCTCCATGACAGAAGCCCTCTGTGTTCATGTAAACACACAAAATCATGAAAAGTGATAGTTTTCTGACAATATGGTGGAAAACAGTAACATCAGTTAAAGTTAGAAACATGTTTTAGATCTTTAGATTGTGCATATTAAAACCCAGTTGTTGTATTATTTACACAACAAAAACAACCTATTTATGTGTAGCCCACCGCTTTCTGATTTAACTGTTATGATGCATTTGTGCATTTTGCACTGTGCATGCAGTGAGACAGAAATGTCATAACAGTGTAATTTATGTTTTATTTGATGCAGAGGAAGTTTTTCTTATATTTAACAGATTACAAGTAGGAATATATGGTGCTCCAAAAATGTGAAAAATGTCAGTTTTCTGCAAACTGCAAACATATTAGGATTTACTGTGATAGTAGTAGTAGTAGTTACAACATTGAGGAAGCTTTGCATGACTTAGATCAGATGATTTGGAACCATGGGAAACACACACACACAATTAGGATCACTGTACATGGTTGAAAAAAAAACCCCACCGGAGATCCTTTCACACAGTTCTTTGAAAGGCATGGCTTTTGTGTTTGTTGTGAGTGTAGAAAGGTGATTGTGTGTCTTTCTTGCCTCAGGTAGTCTCTGCGACACAGGATGAGGTTGGCTTTCGTATAGAGGGTGGAGCCCACCTCCCCCAGGCGGCAGTCACAGCAGGCACATTTGAGACAGTCCTCATGCCAGTATTTGTCCAGGGCCTTGAGCAGGTAGCGGTCTTTAATCTTGCGATTGCAGCCGGCACACCCCTTCTGTTTCCCTTTGGGCTGGACGGAGAGCATTGGCACACCTGTAGTGATAAGGAGACAAACAGCCATGTGTGATTTACGGCCCAGGAACACAAGTGACTTTTCATATTCTCTTTTTGATAAGACGACTGCTTCTCGAGGCGTCTAAGCCTGGCCTCGTGCACTGCTACAGCACGCTGCTTACCTGCTTCATATGCATTAAAGAAAACATTCTTCCATGTAGATAGGCACACAGGTCACATTGGACTACAAAGCCTGACTTAGTTGTTCCACTAAGAACGTGTTGTAATACAAAAGTTACAAGATCACTTGCAGCAGGCGTCAGGGAAAGGGGCATGTGTTGTGCACACTGGGGATAAAAGACAGCATGCTTATTTTGCTTACTGTGGTATTTACAGCAGGCAGTGTTGTACGTTAGTTACCTACCATTTCATCAAAGCCCATTTCACTCAACTGTCCACAGCTGTAAAAGCTCCTCATGGGCTTTGTTTGGTATAGATTAACATTAACCTTTTAAAAAGCCTCTGACCACAAAAACGTTGCTACCAGACCCCGGTGAGATATGTTATGGCCTAAGTGCCTTTTAGCATACACTCACTCGCTGTGTTTCATACACACACACACACACACACACAGGGACACACTCAGACACAGATGCACACACACGTGTGTGCATACAAACCACAGACACACACACACAGCGTTCCCTGCTCAGAGCATTACAGCCTTTCCTCCTTTTACACTTATCTGTACTCGTGTCTGCAACGAGTGAGCCTAAGTTATCAAACTCGCAAATTGCCCTGCTGTCACGCAGGTCCCCTTTAAGTGCACCTTTTAGCCTCCTAAAGGACAAATAAAGTCCATTTAATAACTGCACTAAACACTAATAGTCTATGTGTGGTTGACATTTTCTGTTTGGACTAAAAGCCCCCCTCAGGCCACTGCTGGTACAGAGGCAGGGGCGCGTAGCTCCCCTCCGTGGCACTAACAGGTCTGCCACAGCTGAAAGCACAAGACAACAGCTCTTAAGACACTCTCTCACACACTGAGCTATTGATCCGTCCAAAAGAACACACAGTGGACGCCACTTGCCACTCTACTTTCAAAACACATTTCTCTCTCTCTCTAAAAAAAGGTTGGACACTCTGCATCGCAGGGGGTCAGGGCAGCATTTTGTATGTGTGAGTATCTACAGTCTAAAGGTCCGTTTTAAACATGTTATACTGAGTTATGTATGAAATGTCACTGATTCACTGTTGAACTTTAGAGATGCGTACAGGCACATTTTATCCAGACCAAATAAAGTTTTTTATTTTCACTTGTATAGCAGCATGCACAGTGGCAACAGTGTACTGTTAAGTGTGAATGGGGTCATTCTGTTGTTAGACCTGCTGTTTGACTGTAACTTCTGTGGTTTGCTCAGTGATAAACACAACTTCAGCTGGTAACAAGGGACTGCTTCACTCTGTGCACTATTTTCTCGGTTAAGCCTGTCAAGTCCATTCTCTCTCACAAAACCTCATACCACTTTTCAAAGGAGCTCTTTGGAATAGTAAAGCATATTTTCCCTCTTTTTCTGTCTCTCTCACATGCATGTACACACATCTGCACATGTAAATGGACTCACAAAGTACTTTATTGAATCCAGATTTCCTCTGCAACGTTTGGCTATCCACACATCAGTAACGCTATGAATGTATAATTAGCATTCCCCTTTTAAAAAAGAGGTGAAAGAAATAGGAGCGCTTGTTAGTCAAATTTATGGCTTTAGTTTATATGTCAGTAAGTGCTCTGGTTGTGTTGAGCCGTCTTATTTCTTTATCAGAAGTGGAACAGAGAGGCTAATTGGTCCAGTGCTGGTGATGGGAGCCATCAATTAGTGTTCTGCCTGCCCTGCAGCTCCCTCACCTCCCTCTCTCCCCAAAACAGGCCTCTTGAAGTTGGCACATTAGGATCACAAAACCTGCTATAAATACCAATGTTCAGTGTAAATGAAGCTAAAAAGCTTCAAATTCAAGCCACACTGGATAAGGGCGGACTCTTCTACCTGCATTTCATGGCTTGTTAGGGGAGCTCTCTGCAGGTATGCCAACTGTGCTCGCCTGACAGGCTTCGACAGAACTAAAAACAGTCTTAATGAGGAGAGAGAAAATGCCTGTATGTGTGTGCGTATACATGTGTATGAGTATGTGCTTCAGTGCTTTGTGTGCAAAGAAAAGAAGGGAGTTGCTGCAATTCCCCCGGGGATCACAAAAATCTTTAATTTGCCTTTTATGACACCTAATTAGTTATTCTACTCAAAATCTTTGCTTTAAATAAGAGAACTAATTATACAAAAAGGTCGTTCCTCCACCTCCAGAGAACTACTCGTAATTGGTTGAGACCACCAACCGCCATGCACTCCTCAAACATATTGTGTGTGTTTTACATTACATTTGAAAAGGCCAAAGCTTAACCTATTACTGCATGCTGCCTACCCCCTGTACTAGATGCATGCTTTGTTAAACATCCTGTTCAGCATCATCAAAGTGACAACACTCTACGCGTATGCAGTTAGTCTGACATCCATGTCTTCATGCATATGTCCTACTCCTTCAGGCCTGACTGTAAGAAAGATGTCTCAGTGTCTGCCAGGAAACCAGTATGCACATTCAACTGATGCCTCTTTTTTGAAGACAATGCAGGGAGCAAACATTGGTTTGATGTCTTCTACCAAAGCAGCCTCTAGATAACGGCTTTACCAGTAGTGTGGCAAGCACTAGCTCAAACCTACTAAACAAAGAGCAATGACAGAAAAAAATGACTGTGTAAAGTAAATGTCTTTTCAATTCCCTTAATGCCATGAAACATTTTCTTGCACCTGTCACCACTCCCAGCGCTCTGTGAAACTGTGGTGTAGAACAGAACCTCCCATGCTTACCGCCTCCCAGAAAGAAAAGCTGCATTATGAAAGGAAGCAGCAGACTAGGAGGCAGCCTCCACTTAATCCAATCCATTTAACAGATACAAGTGCCACTGACCTTCCAGTGTCATTTGATGTCACCAAAAGCATGCCTCTCCACATCACGATTCATTCTCCAACAAGGGATGCATTTTACCCCTCAAAGTGGAGACAGAGCACTTGCCCTGCCAAATATCCTTCCTGAGAAGGAATTTAATTTGCCATTAGCACTGCGTGTAAAGGCCCTGTCATCTCTCTCTTCTTCATTCCATCTACTTTCTTAAAGATTGTATCTCTCAAGACTATGTACAGTTAGTTTTTCTCAGCCCAAGCAGTCTGTCAGAGCATGTATTTTCCATTATAGAGATAGCATCCGATTTCTATGTTAGCCCATTTAGACTTCCGTCTTTACAGCTATCAAAGAGAAATCACATCAGTCAGCTAACTTTTTTTGATATATTTAAGATTTTAAAAGAAAATATGCTGTTTGGAGCACTCAAGGAAATGGCTGAAAGTGGAAAAATACAATTATCACATAGACATGGTATGATTTGCTCCCAGTTCTCTTTTCCTGTCATTATCACTGTTTTAAAAACAGTTAGGTTACTGCTTTTCAAACAACTAAGCAGGTGCATACAATACAGTTATAAGGAAATTGACTCATAAATTCCTCGGTATCCCACTACACTAATACACACATGATCCCAACGGAACAGCTGCTCTCACAGGCACTCAACGATAATGGCAGAAAGTACAGTTACATCTGATCCTGTGTTTTGTTAAATGCCTTTTGATCAATTAAAAGCACTGACGCCATGGTGTGATGCAGACTTTGCTGGTTCACGGGGAGGTAAAGGATCTTGATGAGAATCACTCAGCCTTCCTGACACATGAGGTGGGCTTTCAAGGAAGTGGAAGCAGGCCCTGGGTGGGCCTCCTCTCTGGGGCCCCTATAATTCCAGCTCGTAGCTGCAGCGAATAAGAGTGTTAGCCACCAGCGTAGTGAATACACAGGGTGGGATGCTGAGATTAAATACTACATTACCAAATGACTGCATTTAGCTGTAACAGTTGTCATCACCATCATCATTATCTTTTGATTCAAAAGATAAATCAGACATCGATGGCATATAACAAATATATAAAATGTTTTATGAAGTTACAAAACCATCACCATCACAAATCAATTCTGCATTACTCAAAGAATCTAATTTATATTATATTATATTATATTGTACTTCCCATGGTAAGAGAGAGGAAAAACAAAATGTCTATGTCGGTACTGTTTTACAAAAAACTCTCAGTGAGTCTCAGGGGCTGGTTTAAACCCCACTCTTTTATGTGACCACTGTAAATACTGTGACCATGGCAATCCCAAATAAAATTTGTCCCTGGGCCAAGGTGTCTGCCTCTAAGGTTAATAGGGATCTCATGCAGATGTCTTGCCATTGTGTGCATGAATCAGCCCCTTTTATTCAGCTTCCGTCATCGCTGTAATTAAGCCCATAGACACATTTCTCTATTGCCGAGACAAAATACAAGACATCTGGTAATAATATCAGCTGGAATACACATGTCTGATTAAAGCAGGCTGATGAGTGTATTCTGAGTGATAAGGAAAGTAAAGACCACTGATCCACTGTCTTATTCATGTTTCTATCCTTTTGGAGCATATTCAAAAAGTAGACAATCTCTCTCTCTCTCTCAAATTAGGTAGTTTCTTACAAAGCCCAAGTCAATATTACATTTCATCCTGTGTTTTTTTTTTTTTAAATAGTTCACTGTAGGAGACTTCTATGTTACTGTACTGCATGCTACATTTCCAGATGGTTGTCTATGAATGCTGGGGTTTGTGGGGTGATTTGTGGGACTGTATGCATGCTATGATTATGACATAATTAACACCCACAGTAAGTGGGAGAGAAAGCAGACAGGGCTAGTGCGAATGAGGAGGGGACTGTTCATTAACAAGATGCACTCTCTCAAACTTTGCAGCTTGCTGCGGCTAATAAGCCCCGGTGAAACGGAGCCCAGCAGTCCCTTGCATTGACCCTGGCACTGCCCAGGATAAGGGAGGGTTTTGTCTCCTGGAATAATTGCTCTTTTCACATGTTACAAGTGTCCTGACCCTCACGGTCGGCAGCCACTTTCCCTACCATAATTACTCCTGATCCGCTCCAAATGAGTCAGCCGCATTAGGGCTGCAATAACACTGGCCCAGCTTCAAGCGCGGCATGGGGAGTCTCAGCAGAGCAGCCTGGAACAGGACTGCCTTTTCTCCCAGCCCACGGTCATTTCCATCACGTCAGAGGTACATTTCTTACACTTGAAGTCAGCACGATGGCCCTGGGCCTTTTTCTAAGGCTTACAGAAGGTATTGTTAGCTCCTGGTGCTCACTACTCACTGTGGTTTGGCTGCAGACTCCGTCCCAATTAACGGAAAACTTCATTAGTGTGTTTTTTTCCACACTTTTCAGCCCCTTATTATTTTTAATTTATTCACATGGGGTTAATTAAAAGAAATGTATCACAGAGATATGCAACAGCTTTCTAATTAAATTCATTGCAGCTTTTTTTTAAGACATGGAACTGGCAGAGTTTCCAAATTATTACAGAAGGCAACTTGTTCCAACACTTGGTTGCTCAGTAGTAGGGTGAGATTAGAGCTCTGCAAGGTAAACTGTCAACAGCAAAAAAGAGAGTGAGAGAGTGAAAGATTGAGCAAGAAAATGGGAGTCGGGGAATAAAATGATGAATGATGAGGAGGAGAAAAGACACACATTCAAGGTTTTATCATGCAGGGTTACCCCAGATAAACCTATGAGAGCATTAAAGAGCAAGGGTGAATGTAGCAAATCAAATGTGGGGATTTGTTGATGATGTGAGGATTTTAGTTTATGGAAACTGTTATTTAGCCATTTTTGAAGATGAATGCAACTTCAATCTTCATATTTTAGGTGTGAGACATTTAAGTGGGTAAACTGACCTTTTTTTCCCCCGAAGAGTCTGTGTTTGAAACTGACTAAAGGGAAAATCCATCTATTCTCAAGCTGTATACTTTTAAACATTGATAGAAGAGGCGATCTTATCTGCCACTTCATGATTCTTGGCAAAAAAAGAAAATCTCAAACCATTAGACCTGTCACAGCCACTTTCCGCTTTCTGGAACAGAATAATGCACAAACACTTTTTAGTCCACATTAAAAATGCATTTATAGAGGAATAAATGTAGCCCTTCCAATGTTTATGTCACTCATGAGGTCAGGAAGTGATGTACAAAATCCTCACCACTCCCCAGCAATTACTGCACACTTATTATTTCAAAGGATATGCCAGGAGACAGGTGTGCCATTCAGGGTCCACAGTGTGTTGAAAATGGAAGGGAAGAAGGAACACCACACTGTGGTGCACTGTGTGAGGCTCTTTAATCTTGAATAATGCAAATTCCCCACAGGGGGCAGTTATTTGGCAGCATGGGCCTCTAATGTCATTCAAATACCTATTCCCACACCTGATGGGGTAAATAATGAGGGAGGTTGGTTGGGTGCACAGTTAGGGATGAGGTCTTCATGAAGATTAGGTGTGATGTCATGTGGGATTGAAAACTAGGCTCTCTTGTCCCGTGCAGCTTGTTGTAAAGCCCACAAGAGAGTAACACAGTAGATGACGTTGGCTGATGTTTGATTATGAAATGGCTTTCTGTTAATGAATTCCTTTTATATTACCTCATTATACAAAGACTGGACCTATTTCCTTGAAGAGCAATTCCTGTTACCGACTAAAATCAAGTGGCAATTCAGCTGGTCAAATGAAATGTAGTGAAATTAAATGAAAATAGAAGTGATTGGAATCGGGGGTAAGGAGGACTGAGATCTGAGAAACAAGTTTCTGTTAATATTGATTCAGCGGGAATGTGTGTGAATGGTGGCTGTCATTTACCACTGAATTTGTAGTTGCACACATCATAGTTAAGCACTAATTTAATCAACAACTTCAATATCCAAAACCTAATTTGCCAGCTTTAAGAGGCAAATAACTACCCCCCTGAATCACAGATTTTAATTAGCTATTTAAGATTTGATTTACTGAAGGTCATCCAGTAAGAGATTATTCTCAGCAAGTTGGTTCTTATTTAAGAAAAGGCACCGCAGGCTCTTCTATTTACCAACAAGATAGCTGCAGTATCCTTAAGTGTAAAGCTGCTGTCATCGTTTTCTATGGATTGTACTAAAAAGCATTTCTAAAGATGCTTTAATTTGGTTGTTTTTGAGCTGAATAAATTCATGTGCAATTTCGTTTTCACCAAAAATAGCCAAGTAAAGGTCATTTTATAATATATGTGATAACTGCTGTAAAATGTGGACGTGTTGTTAAACTTGACCGTACATGGTATAAGGAGAAGGCAGATGGGTGAGTTGTGAGAAAGTAAACCGACAGCATGTGTGATAAAAATAATTTGTTTTGAAGTGGTAAAACAAGATGTGTCATGACTCATTTAAGGCTCAAACTAATTTTTGACACTGACCCTGCAAAAAACACACAGCAATGATGATATAATTTACAGAGACACAGGTCTGTACGTTAAAAAGTCCCACTAGCAGCCCCTACAGGCCTGTGCTCCACCTTACACCCCACAAAGTGTATTTTACTGACCAACCAAGTGTTAAGTGCTCTCACACAGGCAGGGCAAGAAACATTTAAATACTCAGAAACAATGATCAGGACTTTGGCAAATGGGAAATACAGCATGGTCAACACTTCCTGTTGGCACTGGGATGTGTGCGATATAAAGAGTGTAGAGTGCAGGCTGGTCGAAAAAGCTGACAGCTCCTAGGGCCCTCATGTCTGCCTCTAAATAGGAATTTCCATCAAAAGCTTTCTTAGCACAGTTCATATCTCAAAACCCACGCACACAGTTTACCTGGGGCTTTCTTGTCTCTACCAGAACAAAACTGTACCAGCACCAGTATAAACATACACACTGGAGCTTGTCTGGGTTAGTTGCTTTTGTGTAGGTATTGGTATTTGTGTATATATCAGCTGTTAAATAACAGTATTTCTTTTAGTACATTCATGCTTAGATTTGAGATTATTTTGTATCATGTCTCCATTACATAGATGTTTCACTGAAGAGTTTTATTTTTCAACATCAAAACGCCCTGCTCAGTATGTATCCGTATTGATTGTTTACATTATGTATTCATGTTTTTTTTAAACTTCACTGTCAGTCGATATCACTTGGCAGATTTTAAAAACCTCCAAAATATCAATATTGGTACAGGCTTTAAATATCTAATATTACTCAGGCTCTAACACACAAATATAAATAATAACATATATACAGCCCTGCCTCGTTCATTTAAACAAATATGCATCAGGGGACTGCTTCAGCAGGGATTAAACAAGACCTATTTAATACTGAATGACTAACAGTAGACGGCTTTGTGTAAAGACACATTAAAGTATTAAGAGACGTCAGTGCAGTAATGATTTGAGATTCAGTTTACATATGAATAATGCACTGTATTAATCAGATAATTATTTGTTTATTCTGTGTCTTAAATCCTTTCAAATGTGTTATTTATGGCACTTTGACTGCAGGAAAGAAGGCTTAGGGTTTTATATGCACATTATTACTATAAAAATTCTTTATGTTGAGTATCTAAAGTAATTATGGGCAATTGATGGTTTTTAAATAGACCAACTTCAACCAGAAAGTAATTTTTAAACCACAAAACCACAACCACACAGAAGCATACAGAAAAATGCTTCTGCTAAATTAATGCAACCTCCAACTGCTACCGAAGTGGACTCGTAAGAAGTTGTGACAAAACGTACAGTTAATTTAATGTCGGTTAAAGCTCACTGTTGTAAGAGAGAGACTGTTCAGCTGGGACCTTGATTGTTGTTTGCATTTGCAATTGGTGCACTTTTTTCTTCTTTTTCAATCTTTTAATCATTGGTGATGTTTCTTAGTGTGTGTGTGTGTGTGCACGACCCACTTGAAAGAGCAGTGATACATGATGACGATATACTGTTTAATGCTGAGTTAGTCTTCTTACTATCAATTATAGCTTGCTTGCCATGAATAATACAGAAGAAAAGGATCTTTTGAACAAACTGCATATTAAATTACAATACTGCTCTAAAAAATCTGTATAGATTATCATTCAACATGGCATTAACTTTGGAATTTTAAATTCTACTGAGTTTTATACAAAGTCCCTACGCTTCCTTAGCTTGTAACATGTGACATGCTATTTTATTACTGCAGGTACAGCATAGTTTGCTTCGGTAAAATGGGCATTTACACATTTTAGCACTTGCATGCAGCTGTCAAAGAATTGCGGTGACACTATATTTTGACATCTGCCCATCTCAAGAACTTGTTTTATGCCATTCCTCTTGTCATCTCTCCTATCTTCCCTTACTAAGCCCGGGATGACAGAATAAAGGAAAAATGGTTTTCAGGAAAGCAAAGAATAAGATTTACACAGTGCATCAGAATGTCAAACAAGTCAGAACAGAGAGTGCACAACAGGTAAACAGCAGAATAAACAACTTCATGTGAACAAAACTGATGAGATGTTGCAGGAAGTGTGCATGTGCTTGTAAAGGCATCAGTGTATAAATATTTTTCCCCCACATTGACACGAGTGTAGTCAGCAGCCTGAGAGAGTCAACTTTGCAATGACAAGTCGCAGTGAGATCTGCTTCCAACAGGTTCAAACTGATAAATTATAGAATGTAGACAGTTTGTGGGAAAATAATTCAGTATATGAGAACAGTAAGAGTTTTGTGTGTCTGCATTTGTCTCAGATCTCGTTGTAGGTTCGTCCAAGGTGGTTTAAGGTAACAATTCATCTCAACTTCAGCATGTTGGAGGCTTTTGTTAAAGGTTTCATTGTAACATCTGACTGATTGGTGTCTGCCCTTGCGGCATATTTGTTCACCTAATTCTCTATGAGGCACCTCTATTTCAGCAACCTTCACTGTTTTCACACAGAAGTCAACAACATACCAGAAATCCGTGTTGATGTTGAAAACATCATTTGAGTGAAAAAAAAACAGAGGGTCAGACTGCATAACACAACAAGGATCGGCCGTTCTCTTCTATTCAAGTCGTAGCCAGATCTTGTTGTGTGAAATCTGTATGATAGCGTGGCAAGCATATGGCTCCCAGCAATAATAAAAGAGATGCTCTTACAGCTCAAGAGTGCATAATTGAGTTTGTGTGCCACACTGATGAGTGCAGCCATTTGCATCGAAGGCAGGTGGGTGCACTCACTAACACGTGTCTCTTAAGTCTCTATTCAGTTCCTTTGAATTCCACTAAGATTATGGAAAATGATACACATCTCTCGCACTTGTAGATGTGAAACGATCAGCACTAATAGGGATCTAGAGGTTTAGTGGTAAAATTGTCTCCGCTGAGAATTCTGCATTTGTAAGATCAGAAACAGATTAGATGGAATTCAACACTGACGGATGAAAATGGCATAAATGTGGTTTTGTGTTAAATTTTTCCTGAGCTTAGCTAATGAGAAAAGAAAGAACAGTTTTGGTATAATATAAATGTTCAACAAAATGCTATTATGTGTAGAACTGATAATGTTGTGATTACCACACCTATGTCAGGCAGACACATACTGTAACTATTTGTTATGTGTATGCAAATAAATGTTTTGATGCATTCATTTTGCAGCTATTTAAAACACACAACTGCCTCCTGACAATCTGTGTTAAAGACAAATTTGGAAACGTCCAGCCTAGGCAATGCAGGTGCCTGAAATAAAGCTTTATTTAAAAAAAAAAAGGTGGTGACTTTAGAAATATCAAATGTAGCAATACGTTTGTAATATTGTTCAGGGCCCAGAGCACAAAAAACAGACGTAATTTCAATATCTGAAATGGGCAAGTTTAATTTTGAAGTAAGAGCAAACCAATAAGCTGAGAAAATAGCAAATACAGGAGAGCAAATTGCATTCCTTTGGAAAAGTGAAAAGACTTAAGGAACATATAAAAGTAATCTCCAACTGGAAATTAGAAATCAACCCTCAGAAACCAAATAACAGAAAAGAAATATTACTGTCCACTTTCTAAATCAATATAACATCGCTACAAGACAGTATTACCATGGTAACACCGGTAAAGAATGAAGCAATTCTTATTATTTCAAAATAAAAATCGGGTGCCTGAAGCCCAAGTTTTATTACAGCAGCCGACAGATCACAAGTCTGTATTCATCTGAAGCGTTGCTTTTCAATCATATGCTTTATGAATGTACAGGATGATAACAGGGTCATAAATTAACAAGGAAAGGTAACCACAATTTTATCCGTAGCTGGAGGATTTTCTTCTACTCCGGTCTGTAAAGAGTTTACTGATGTTGTGTTAATGTTCAGCAAAACATGCCTTCAGTGTGGACCTACTTCTCGTACAGTTGGTATAAAGATGGAGAGAAAATGGCTGAGTTGCTCTTTTCTCTCAGACACAAATTGGAAACTTCAAATCGGAGGCTGAAATAAAAAGTTGACACTGAATATTTTCTCGCATGTGTTGCTTTTCATTACTATGATCTGCATATTAGGTCATTTCACAGAGCAGCGCCTGTATTCCTTTTACAAGTCCCTCTCCGTGTTCCCACACTGTATCATGTGCTTTACCAGGTAGTGTATTATAAGGTAATAAATGCACGATCTGAGATCACAGTGATTAGTTTATGTATCATCCATCATGATTAGTGGCAGACTGTCTTAAATTTTACGTAACATTTCTGACTCTTAATGTGATGCCGTGGGAAATGATTTGTAAGGGGCAGATTTTCTCAATGGATCTAAGTGGGCACAAGCATTCGTTTCTGGTTAGAGCTTTTGAAGCACAAATTGTTGCAGACTTTCCTAAGAGAAGTCAGAGTTCACCAAGCGTCTGCCAAGCAAGCAGGAGCATTGCTTTGTTGCCAACTAGGAGACCAGACACACTGATGCTCTGTTTTATAGGCCACATAAGGGCTGAAGTATGAACACTTAAGGAGCATGCACAAACACGCACAGGCATACTAGTGAATCAGTCAACACAAACAGACAGTAATCATACACATACACTCATGTGGCCAGCCAAAACACCAACCCACACCTCCCTCTCCACACACACACACACACGTATATTTGTGCAGGCACTAAGTGGATACGTTAGACAAGAAGGTTGAATTGACAAGCCTATAACATTAGAGCCAATAAACGCCAAGAGGCACCACAGTGAAAGAGACCAGGACCAAGCAACTCTGCTGACAGCCTGGCCAAAATGCTTGGAGCTGCTGGTCGGGCCCAGCAAATAAAGGGTGAAGCTTTTAGGCAATGAGCAGCAGGTGATCTCAGCTTTTCTGCAAGTCCTAATGCTTCTAAAAGCCACTCTCCCTGGTTCTGTAATTGGGCATCAGTAGTTAATGTAGTATTGACTGCATTACATGCTCCTGTGCATCCTTTCCCACTAATGCCATTTGCATCACCTTGTACATTTACCATATTGCTTAGCCAATAACTGTTAAAAGCAATCTGAATCATGAATCATATAGGGAACTTGTAGCTGGACAGACATCCAAAGGAGACAATTTACAGTTGAGTTAATTTGGGTACATTAGCAGCACAACATGGGTTCAGCCAGACAGACCAATTTATGTCTCTGCCGCAATCCTTTTATTGGTTTTTTTGATGTGTAAGTGGAAAGGATGCTCTGCTGTGAGATATGAAATATCCATTTTCGAACATAAATAATGGGTTACAAATGCATCCATTACTTTTAGATGAGGAGGACCCCAGGATAAACTCAAGTGTGCAATATGTTGCTTTATGAAACAGCGCAAAAAACGGTTGGTTAGTGAAGGTTGTGCACGTTTGCAGGTGGTCTGTGTTGTCAGAACAACAACACTCTCGAAGTAGAGTCACAAGAAAAGAGAAATGTAAGACCAAGCAAAGCTTTCTGCACTGCACATAGCCTCCATCTGAATATTATTATCATGTTGTATAAATGTAAATGAGCACATCTCAGTATCAGTTTAATCCAAAATGGGGCGTCATTAGAGGCGAGTTTGATTTAAATTAAAATTAATTAGATTGCCTCACCCATTAACCTAAATACATTGAAATAGATAAGTAATGCAAGTAGGCCTATTTGGACGGAAAGTGAGTGAACGGTGCACGGCGCTATCCATAATTTGCAATCAAGTTAAAAGCACTCTGCTGTCATCTCCCATCCCGTGGTGATGTCAAAGGCTGCCTCGCTAAGTTCACAGACGCAGAAAGCACTTAGAGGAGGGAAGAAACGAGGAGCCACATGCATTGCAGCGTCTGTGGAGTAACCTCGAACTCCGGGTTACGCGTCAAAACGCCACAGACAAATGTGCTCTAAATAAACATGTGACTCTTCCAAACTAAACTGCAGTTAGGCTGTGTGTGTCAGTGCACCCCAACTTCACGGTACAGAAAACACACTATTCAGATTCCTTCGCAAAAAAAAACAAAAAAAAACCCGGACCCTGTCGTGACTAAATGGGGTTGGAAAAGCCAGAATACAGCGGAGGCTGCGGGTGCGCAGGGTCCGGACGACAGGAAACACTTAACGTGTAAAATGTCAGTAGTTTCCAGTGTTACTCCGTGGTTTAAAGTATCCTACGGTCGCAGATGTTACTCACCCTCTTCCTTGTCCAACACCATCGTCCTGAGGAACGAGGAGTCCTTCCCCGGGCGATCCGTCCTCGGCTCCAGCAGGCTGCACCGCTCGGTCTGCTCACAGCTTCTCCTGGAAAAGGCTTTGAAACGCGCGGTTGACTAGACTACGCCTCGACAAAGCAAAACCCTGGAAAGATGAATTGCCGTCTGCACGTTTTTTCCCCCTGCTAATGATAATAATTCATACGCGGTGAACGCGATATACGCGGCGAGGTCCTTCTATCCGGACTGAACTGAAACGCAAATAAATAGCGATCAAACAGCGTTGGTTGCTCTTGATAAATTCCATGCGAATAAAAAAAGGCAAAACAATGAAAAGCGATATAAATCTAGTGTCGCCTATGTGGAACTGTGCTCGCACGGACGGATCAGACGCTCAGACTGAACGGCCGAGCTCTCCTCGCTGTTAATATTCTCTCTTTCTCGTTCTCATTTGCTCCGAAACAGCAACTATATTCAAACAAATCCAATTGCAAATCTGACAACTGCTACAAGCGAACTCACGCCGCCTCGCTCCCAGTTTATGTGCCGCGCTCGCCTCTGCTGCCACTGAATAAATGCGCGCAGTTTCCAGAGACCCTCGGATTCCCCTGTTAATTAAATCAATTCATTATGCTCAGATCTGATTAGCAGCCCTTCCCCCCTCTTTGAATCAATTATTCAATACACAAACATAATTGCTTGTGCCAGAGGTGTCTAAGTATTAGCTTATTTAACTCCAAGGACACTAATTACCCCTAGGGCAAGGGAACTTTTCTCATTAATTCTGACAAAACACAAAAGCACAGCTAAGGGAAAGTGTGTGCGTGCGTGTGCGTGAGTGCGTGTGCGTGCGTGTGAAAGACTGTTCTGCCTGCCAGTCTGAATGTGCGTGATAGAGGGAGAGAATGAGCGAGAGCAGGGGAGCACGCGCATGCACGCAAGGTTGTACTGATGCGTGTGCGCTTGCACGGGAGCGCGCGTGTGTCAGAGTGAGGGAGGGAGAGAGAGAGAGAGAGAGAGAGACATTGAGGGAGAGTGATGCGGCTCCTTCGGTGCCTGGTACAGTTGGAGTAAACATAAAATGCGCTTATTGTTTGTCTTCTCTTTACTTCTTTTCTGCGGAATTTAATAGAAATAACATCTAATTGTGGTCTATTTAGCAGTTAATTAGTGTCCAGACACCGTTATCATACAGGCTGCAGATAAACAGTCGTTTCAAAAGAGACAGCACAACAGATGGGCTGCGTTTTTGATTAGTGGGTAGATAGAAGGTTCAGTTTCGAATCTGGTAATATAATTGTTGCCTGTTATTGCCAAGATGAAAGTGTTGCTGTTTCATGGTGGAGCCTTAAATAGCACCACTTTCGCTTGCCCTACGGAGACTGTTAACCAATTAAGGGTGAGATCCAACAAAGATTAGCCATTTAGGAGAGTGGAGTGGAATATAGCTTCAATAATGCTGGTTCGTCAGCAGCCAGCAGGCTGTCTGTAGTGTGAGCTTGCTCAGTCTGTCCTTGCCTTCTGTTACATTTTGCACCACATATTACAAACCTACTCTGAGCACATTAACATTAGCTAGTCTGCTAAGAAATCATACTAATAGTTATTCTCGAACTATTCCAGATCAAGAGCCTGTTTAAGATCTGTGTGGATCCATATTATGGTAAGGTTTTGTGAGGTGGAACCTCATGTGAAGATTTTTTTTGTGACAAGAAATATATCTGTATAATAAAATATGTGAGCTAAATCACGTGAAAACGCCTGCACCCGCCTAGTAGCGCATTTATTTTGAGTTGAATCACTTTGCACTGGTTTTATAGGTTGCGCGATGACTGTACAGCTCGGACTACGCATGCTTTCCTATATGTTAAATATCCTAACCTGCACTTTATTATATGTCTTTCGAATAAGATCACGCACCACAAATCTAAAGTATAAAGCTCACTGTACATAGCCCATAGGGATAATTTCAGTTCTCAGGGCAGCAAGCTGTGGTGAAATTGGGTTGGCCCTGAAATCAATGGTCTGATCCCTCCCTGTCCAGCTTCCTGGCTGACATGCTTGACTTTTCATCACCACGGTCACATAGATTGATGACTTATGACCGAAAATGTATGTTTGCTGACCTCTAGCAAAGTGAGTGACACATAATTAATCCAATCACACAGAAAACTGGAAAGGAGAGGAGAAATAATGGTTCAATATCATCAGGGCTTGACTTCAAAGAGCCATTTGACATTTGAATGTAAAAAAAAAAAACCACAATATAAAGACTGGAACAAAAACTGTGTGTGCTGGGGTGGGTCATTACACATGGTGTTGTGAATTTACCACAGTTATCCCACTAGTACACCACTGTTTGTCCACAAATTATATGCAGTCATGTAGAGAAGTTTCTGACATATCTATGGTATTTGATCTTCATTCGGACATCTGAAGTAGCTGCAGAGGCCATGTATTTCAGCACAACTCATGTTTTCATAATGTGAAGACATGGACAGGATGCTCTTAGTCAAGATAGTTCTCATTAGTGTAAATTACTCACATTACCTTTGTGTAAAGACACAACATTGTGTCTATGACACACGCCTCATGTAGACCATGGTCTCCTCTTCTGCCCCTCTCACAGTGTCTTGGGTGCAGACCCGTTACCACTCCACATGCAGCAGCAGGGTCAGTACATACTAGAAACAAGCCCCTGAGTGGGCTTCTCTCATACACAGTTAATTAAAATTCATTTCTAAGCATGCATTAGCCATGCCCATCTATTTATGGGCGGCTCTCAAATGCAGCCACTACAAAACTGTGCTCTGTAATTAACCCCACCTAATCAGATAGCGTATTAGTGTTGTGTTCCTGTTCGTCCTCAAGCACAGAGAGAGTTGGACAGGGTTTTCAGAGAGAGGATGAGCCCATTCTATAGTTCAGAATGGCTAAGCAGATTAAAACCTCATATCAAACATGATATTTACAGGCAAGGCTCAGTGGAGAGTGCTCCTTTTATATGGGATGGGGAGAGGCTTCAGGGCTGGGCTTTTAAAGCCATGTCCCTTAATTGTATTCTGGCTAAGTGGGATGAATGGTGCTTTTTAATCAGACCACTGACGGGGTCCAGTGTTGTAAAAGTACAGAGATGGTGCCTGATAGTTAAGATACTGAATGTGTTTTTAGTCCAGGTTTTCCAGCTTCTAGCAGTATTTAAATGTATTCTAACATTATGCTGACACCTGTTAACGTCAGCCTGATTTCTCCTGTTGTTTCTGCTGCAGTACCAAACCATTAGTTTAAGTATGTCACAATGTTTGCATTGATTTTAGGCCTGCAACCTGCAGGCAAACATTCAGTTACTGTCTGTTAATGCACACTGTGTTTTAATACGCAGTCTTATGTTCGGAGAGATGAGCCGTGCTGACGACTGTGTGAATGTGTTTCAGTTAAGAGACATACTTTACTTTGTTAGTCTGAGG
This sequence comes from Helostoma temminkii, assembly GCA_900302695.1. Taxonomy (NCBI): domain Eukaryota; kingdom Metazoa; phylum Chordata; class Actinopteri; order Anabantiformes; family Helostomatidae; genus Helostoma; species Helostoma temminkii. Next base: position 71,756 of record OMLM01002444.1, read on the forward strand.
TCTAAGGTTCTGCTCCTCCTAGTGGCTGATCTTGGCTTTGTTTTCACCTCAGACACAAATGGATTTGATAGCAGATGTTTTAACACAGATAATAAATTGCAGCCACGTTTCGGAGACAGTAGGTGGAAAACAGGAATAACTGGAATCATTTTGATGTAACCCGACAGGCTCATCATATAGAGAGTAATAGGGATAGTATAAGCCCTGCTGTTCACCTTGTCAATTTGAATTTCATGACCAATCAAATGTAGACAAGGTGTCATTTGGTGAGTAGGGAAGAGGGGAGAGTGAATCCCTTTCCCAAACAGTTAATCCAACTTTAATCCTAGTCATTAGGAATTAGACATGCCGAGCTGTCCGGCCGTGCCTCTAAATTACAATCAAACGGTTACCAATTACACAAATTATTGATGGTAGATTCTCTTTTCAACTGCAAATTAAGGCTATTAAGGAAGGCTCCTTTTTAATGCAAAAGTGACTAATTAACCAGCGGATGGGAAATCTGCTGCCCAGATATCAAAAAAGTTCTCAGCACACATTGCAGGAACACAAGGGAACCAATTAGTTTAATTATCAAAACAGCTAATTAAAATTGCACAGTTCCTAATTAGTTCTTTGCTTTTGCCTCTAATTGACAGCATGGAGATAAATGGGCTGCCGATGAAAATGGGGAGAGGAGAAAAACAGGAGAAACTTCGGCGGAATATTTATGCTGACTTTATCTCCGTCTGTGTGGCAGCCCTTGAAAGTGGAAAATTAATGACCTTAATTCCCAAACTGTTTTTCCTCTAACGGTGCTCCCCTCTGCGCTCCTGGTGCATGCTCCTTTGTATGGGCCTGCCACCCTGCCAACTGCTGGAATGGGAAAAAGGGGTACTTGGGGGTGGGAAGAAGCCACGATTCTCCTCCTAATGTGACAGCTCCTACCTAACAATGGAGAACGGTGAAAGAATGGAGCAGATGTAACCACTGGGAGTGTTGCATCATGGGACTGCAACTGTGTTTCACTTTTTTTTTTTAAGCACTTCTGTCATCTTTGGTGCACTAATTTGTCCAATGAATATGAAGGAACTCTGCGGGACTGATTTTAAAAGACATTTGATGGCCCAGAAATACTTTTAGTGGCTTTTTCACTTATAACAAAAATATCCCTGGTAAGACAACAGCTCCACAAATAGATATTCATTTACTTATAATCTGTGTGTGATAACATTGGTTGATGTTATCAGGTGGCTTAAAGACTGTAAACTCAACTAGGGCTTAATGTTATATCCAACAGATTCATTGTTATGGTTCTCCCTCCCTTATGTTGGTATGATCTATTAAAAGGTCCTTGAAAATAAAGAAGAAAGATGGATCCTGTTAGAATTGCTACACTAGCAAACCTGAACGACGTTTGCCCCACAAGATTCTTCCTGGTGTCTGTCCTTCTGACAGGCGCCGTCTCTTTGTGTTCCTGCAAGGCCAACCTTGTCATTTGTAATCCTGTTCCTCTGCCTCATGCAAGTGACACGTGGGTCCTCTTGCCACATTAGTAGATAAGTATCAACTAATCAGTTTACTTTTGGGACTGTGTTAAAATGTAAATTACATTAATGCTCAAATTATGCATCAAACTACGTAGATAGGCCAGGCCAGAGGCCGCATAATGCTAGGATCATTCAGTTAGTGCCTTCCACATGCAGTGTTAATGCACTCTGATTTCCCCTGCTCTGGTTCAAATCTGCAGGGGTACGTCAGCCAGTTGGTGTCTGGGAAACTGGAGGAGCTTTGTATGAAGTGGAGGAGAAAGCCTTTTTGCAAAGCTCCATTAAAAAGGCAGAGAGATGATAGCCGCCTGTTGGATTTCTTTTGTCTAATTCGGTGGAAAGGGCTTTCTGCTCCATGTGCATTTGAAAGTTTTGCTCACCTCTTGGTTGAAGCTACGCAGATATGCATTTACTTATAATCTGGGTGGGTAGAAATAGATTGCTTGAAGTGCATTCATGAACTATCAGGATGTTATCATCCTTTTTCCCCCTTATTTTCAAATTTACACCCTTAAGAGGCAGATCTGGCACAAAACCTTGGCCTGGAGGAGCTTGCTGCCCATGCCTAACAAACACACGTCTACCACTAATTGATTGTCTTCTGTTTTATTTATGGTGCAGTAGTAATTAGTGGACAGCATAATGTAAGCCATTCATTAGCACCTGGCTACCGCTATGGATTTCACTGCTTTGTCTCAGATGCACACATCATTAGGGAGAAACAAAGACTGGAATTTATTAGCATGGCGTCTTATAAATATTCTTAAAGTCAGTGTGCCTTTAAGGAAGAACACAGCCCTGTAAAACTTTTGTCAGCATTTACTCACTGATTCCATTTGCTGCAGAATATGTTAAGGAAGAGCAGTATAAATTTAATTTTAATTGTTTTGTACACACGCCAGTGAAAAGGAACTGATTGGATACAGTTCAGAGACAGTATATTAATACGTTATTTTCATATGTTAATTGGTTTGCATAATCTCTCCCGTTGCTTGGTTTGGAAGTACCTGGCATTGAGAAGGGGACTGAAGAGAATAGAAGACTCCAATTTACATAAAACCAGCTCCTCTGAACATTAAATAATAATGCATCTGCAAGCTGAAGGTGTGTTCACTTAGCAGAAAGCACATTTTTATAATTTATAGTCCAGCTGTTTCAGTGCTTTTGAGTCCATTTTCCTCCCTGCCTGCTTTTAATGAAATCTTGTTACTGGAGAATTGACTGGAGTGAATTGAGATTTTAATCCCATTGACGTTCTAGCATGGAAATGCACACTGCTGGGAACTTTTAATGGTGGGCCCTGTAATCAGAAGACACTTGTATTCAGCTCCCCACAATAATGAATCTCATCAAATGTTAAAGCCTGGGCCGTGTGTGAGGGGCTCAAATTTCAAGGTTTTTGACCATCCCCATTTGAGAAATTCCTCAGGGAGTGTGTGATTACTCAAGTTTAGCAGTTTATTGCCTCATCTTTCAATAGCCACTGAAGCACAAAATTCTCATCTAGGTTGCTCTTTTTTTTCTCCACTTGAAGAACAGGCCAATATAGACTGCAGAACAGCTGCTCAGATCCCGAGGAACTGCTGTTGGCACTGCAGTGTTATTAGCTGCCACCATCATTGTCCACTCACTGTGTCATTAAGAGGATGAAAACTAAATTCCATGACAAAAATCACTAGTGTGATTTTAATTGGGTTGTATACAATAGCATTTGTATCTTTGACTACAGCAGTACCCTGCACAGCAAATGTGCAAGGCTTTAAATATAAAGTGACCATGTAAAACACATTGTGCACATAAGAAAATTTACAGAATAAGAGAGAAATTAAAGTATAATAGAAAAAGCACTACAGATACACTAAATTAATTTGTAGTTGCAAGGTTGCATCTCAGACTCATATAACCCAGGACATTGTTGCATTGGCGAAACCAACAGTACCAATCTGCCACAAAGTTTTATTCAATAAGCTTCATCATTTTTTACCATTATTAGACTTATGAGGGTTTTCCAGCTTGTGGTTTTGGACTTCAGATTATAATCTGCATATTTTAAAAGCATAAATATTTTATAACCTAACCCTAGTCTATATTAAATATCAACAGGATTATCACCATATCTTTTGGTACCTTGGAGGACATTCAACTGTTTGTCCATTATACTGTAAACTTTACATTCATTGTTTCTGTCGGTTTCCTCTGAATATCAGTCCTGGAGGAGACTCCAGCAGGTCACATGGGTACAACTAATGTGATGCTGTATTATTATATTTGAATGACTAAGTGTGACCTTTGAGATTAGAGGAGGAGTTGGCCTCTCACGGAGCTGAAGAGAGTCCCCACTGTTATGAAGCTCGTGTCCCTTTGATCCCCCTGTAATGAGACTAACACCAGGCGTTGTGGTCACTGAACACATTGACACATCACTGGAGAGACGACAGCTCTACTGCCTGGTACTAGAGGCAGATGTTTATGTGCATATGTCGTCAGATATATAAGTGCCTAGAGACATGCACTATATCCAATGGGATTTTCTATTTGGCTATAATACACTGCTTCATGCAGTAATTTGTGGTTAACACACTGTATGAATGATGTATGCAAATACCCACAATTTGTCATGCCAATTAAAATGCTTCATAGAGCTGGTCATGATCAGCACACCAAGACATCTCATATTCTAAAAGCGAGGGAAGCTGCTCGTAAATCTGTATTTAAAAAGAGTTTCAGCCATTTGTCTTGAGCTAACCAAAGTTTTTACTTGATATCTGAGGGCAGCCTCTCTGACCTGAACACAACTCTGGTGAAACCCAGTTCTCTGAGACATCTTCAGAGATCCACTGAAGATCAATCATGACTGGGCCCGTCCCCACGAGACCCTTAGTAACAGCCACTGATTGCTTTCTGCTGTGCAGGCCGTTAAGTGGAGTCTGGTGATGGGCTCCCGGACAACACTTAACAATCAATCAGAGGGCACAACCACTTCTCATTACACGCTGGTTCTTCCCCTGCATTACACACAAACAATAATTCAGGTGGACGCAAGTGGACACTTAAGAATCATGGCGAGAGTATGCCCCATGATTTAGCTTGAGAGAGACACACTGGACTGTAGACAGAAACTTGAGCTGCAGGATTTACATAAACCCAGTGATTGAGGACACCATTGAGTTTTCACCCTTTGTCTATTGGACAGTACTGTAAGGATATGACAGCACGTATTTGATGCTTGACATGTGTCTTTATCCTTTGCCTTTGACTATCAAACATTACCATTTGTTTGACTTTGAGAATGGAACAATATTCTTCCGACTATTATTGTCTCTTCATAGTGCCAAGGTTATGAAAGAGATTTGTCAAAGTTTTTCTCTAATACTGCATTTTACAAATTTCTAAATACATTACTGGCCTTTTGAAGTTACCCCTCACACATAACTTTTTTCTTTTGTCAGACTAGCTGTTTACCAAGGGCAAAATACACTAAAGTTTGGAAATACACGATAAACATCATGTAAACATGATAAAAAATAAGTAGTGTTTTGTTGTGCCTTACAAGTGTCACTAGACATGCAGTAGATATTCAGCCATAAAAGCCTGAACTTAAAATTTGCCTATTGATTAAGGATTCCATTGACTTAATGAACCTTCAACCCTCCATCGGTTGACTAGCCAATATATGCTCTAATCTCTAAAACGGATGTCTGACCGTGGTTCCTTTTAAATGAATTGATCTACTCAGCTCTTCCCAAATGGGGAAATGGGCAAGTATTGATATGATTCTTGACTCAGTGATGGATGTGTGTGATGGTAAAACACGAGCTACATGGGCCAGTGTGCTGTAGGGTAAGCAGAAATTCAGAGAACAACTTCACCAGAGCCCTTAAAAGACAAAGTAATAACATTTGTGTCACTACCAATACTCAGCCCATATGTTTGTTGCCTTTTTTTTGAGTAAATAAAGCTTTAACATACAAAGTAAAAATCTTGTTTACAGTGCTATGAACCTGAACATCTGGGGATACTTTTATGTCAAGAACAGTTATATCTGTTCAAATATTTGTAAAATCATGCAAGATGCCTTTTTCTATATTTAATTGACTCTTTTAAAATTGACTTTAATTCCACTTTCAGCTGCTGTCGTGTCTCCTTGTGGATATTTTAGCAAAGAAGTTTTAGAAATTTTAAGTGAAAGTCATTTGAAGGCTGAAATCCATCTCTGCAGTGGAGTAAAGCAATCACAGCAAGCTTCACAAGAGCATCACAACGGGTTTGTGTGATGTTCAGACTGCATGGCAAATATTTATCTAAGTCAGATTACACCCAAGGGAGAAGGAGATGTCTGCATCCCTTCATCCCTCTGTTGTTTCACCGCACAGAGAAATGCATAGGACTATTGTTTTGGCAGAGGTTAGAACTTCTAACTGTTCACTTCCCACAGCAGAAAACCATTGTTCAGTCTCTCCAGCATAATAAGCATGAGTGCCATGAATAATCACTAGTGTGTCAACCAGCTGTATTGTGATCCTCAGCACTGGTGAGGCTCAGATGGCATCAAATAATTTTGTCTGTCTTCCCTCTGAAAGCTTTGCATCCTAGAATGTTTGATGTCTCTGCAGTTCATTTTAATAGCAGAAAGGCACTTTAAGGAAATAGAAACAGTGTATTTGTTCCAGTGGCGTTCATGTACTGTACACGGTTGTCAAAAATGTTCAGCCTTTCTTGGGCACACAATATTAAGTGAGCTGTAACGGTCAAAAACCCCTGATAATTTGCCCTCTTATTTTATAAACTCATTTCTTCACACTAACTACTGTGATGAAAGCAGAAATAATAAATCAGAAACACATTCCCAAAGATCTGGAGATTACATTGTAAATGTCAGTCTAGAAGGAAATTATAATTAGGGAGAGGAAATTGTTTCAGTGAAGCACTTGAATTTTAAAATGGACCAAAATGAACAATCGTATTATGTAAACATTTAATTATGAACCAATTTTCCAAGACTGTTCCTCATCTGTCCCTTTTGATGACCTCTGTGCTCCTCTCATCATCACAGCTATTGATGGGTTCAGGTACAAACTATGCAACAATTATTTTGATCACAAGCAGGATATTAATAATATTTACCTCACTCTACTCTTGTCTCAATATACTCTTGGTTGTTCACAAATAAATATAATAATATAATTATTTTACATATTGACTATAATACGACAAATGGTAATGGCCTTCAAATGGCTGCCTGATAAAACACTGTTAGATTGTTGATTCAGTCTCCTATGCAATGTTATATTGCGTAGATTGTGTTGCATTTGTATTAATTAGAGATCCACTTTATCAAACCAAGCACTCCCTTGTTCTCCTTAAGCCTATCAGCAAACTATAGGACAGTGTTATGGCACGTGACAAACTACACAGGAAGAGCACAAGACAAGAAATGGAATTTATGGCCTGTCCAGAGTGTGTGTTGGCGGGTCGGACAACATCAAAATGTCGCATAGGTGAGGACGTTGTAACATCACTGTTGCATATGGTTGTGCTGATAAATAATTATGATGACAAATTTCATTTAATGTCTGTAATTATTACAGTTACAGTTCTGTGCGTTTTAGTGTGTCATTAGAGAGAGATAGAAAAAAAAAAAAGTTTTTGCTTCTGGCAAACTTTCTATTTTTCAGTCACTACTCTGTCTGATAAAATGAACCAAAATACAGGTTAATGAAACTGTGCTATGGGATCACATATGCTGATATTCACAATGGGTGCTGAGAATGTCATCTTTTAATGTCACACTCACACACACATGCAAAAACATAATAAAGATCAGAAAGTTTAAACTTTTGTTTACAGTACAGTTATAGCGTGTAATACAGTACACACAGTACATATTAGCTCATCTTGCAAGCATGGAAAATTTGTGATCTCAATTCTGAGTGAAAGCTTTTTTTTTTTATTGTACTCAGAATTGTGGAGCTCTATAGCGCACAGTATCATCGGGTTATGTTTTATAAGCCTGATTCTATGATCACAGGTCGATCCAACTGACCTACTGCACGTTTCTCTGGCTGGTCTTTGACACTGTCTCACACGGACCAGAAACCTTCTGCAATTACATAATTGTGACTCCAACACAGACCTGGCGTGGTCTGTCGTCTGTGGCTACACTGATTGCACGCAGCTTCTTGCTGATGATTGATTTGTTGGGTTGGAAGACCCCCAAGTCAGCTTTCAAAAACACTCTGACGACTGGATAGCTAACATACTTTTAAAGACAGTAAAAGTTAAGATGCAAGTAGAATGAAATATTAACACAAACACTACACACTATACTGTATGTAGCCAGATTTTACTTACATCATTACTTGTATACTCGACCATTTCTTGCAGCTTTTTTCAGCTTTTCCTTGCTCCAGCTGCAGTTTTCCTATTTTGTATGCTGCAGATTAGTTTGCAACACTCACTACTGTGTTCTCTGCCTTTAGAAACCTTTCCAGAAGTATAAATGTGTGGTACTCGCTCACCAAATCAAAGCAAGCATAGTTTTCTCACCTTATAGTCCCAACTATTATTTACACTATATTAGAAGTTGCATGACAGGCCACCCACCAAATCAGCAATTTGTGCAGAGGCTACAATAAGGAGGCTGTTTATATGTTTAATGGGGTAAAACATGAAGCTCACTTCCAGCATGCCAAAAAATCAACATGAACCGGTTAAACAGTAACAGGTTTCTTTCCACACCTACATGTGATGGAGAATGGAAAGGCAAAATACAACACTCTCAGCTTGACTGAAACTAAACAGGTCAAACAAAGGAACTCAGTCCAACAACAAAATTTAGCAGAGCACAAATGTAGGCTGAGAGGTGAAGGATAACACTGGAAGCCACTGCCGACCCCCATAGTGTAATAGTGACTTATAGAAAGGGGGACATCAATCATGCAGGGTCACACAAATAATATAGATCTCATGCATCCACATGTCTAGTCCACAATAGGCCACCACACCTCACTCTGTCCATTGAGTACAGGGGGAAATAGAGGGCAGCCTAGCAGCCTTCAGATGTGACTTAGACTTGTTATTAATAACACGCACACTTTCAAATATTTCCTAAGCACTGTGTATATTTCTGTCACGGAAAAGTTTTCATTATTACGACTTTCCCTAATCCACTAATGCATCATAGTATATGCCTGCCAGAGAAAGGTATTTGATGCTGAATCAAAACACAAAGCTGTGTTTCAGCTATACCATCAGTTACACTCTTTGACCTCTGAGATTTTAAAGACCTGGTGCTAAATGAAACAACTGTCGTGCAAATCCAGTCTTTTTCCATCAGCCTGTCTGTGAATATAGAAGCATAGGTGGGTACTCTCCCAAAAGAGAGAACTTTAGGTTTTCTCCAGTGGACCACACTTAACTGACTACTGGGGAAATGGTTAGGCTGTGATGCTTGTGACATTTGGGGTCCAAGCCCAGATGATCAAAATCTGCATGCATCTCACATGCAGGAGCCCCAAGAGAACCACTCAGTGAGCTGCTGCCAATAAATCTAAAAAATGCATGAGAGTCAAAGCTGTCATTGTTGTGCATCTGGACTTAGAGGATCTGGCATTTAGCATGGTAGAATTCAGCTCCACTGCCCAGTAAAGGACCTGCTTGATGGACCGCGGGGACCTTGCCTTGTTTTTCTTACCTGGTGAAGTTCCGCATCAACTGCATTGTGTGGAACATAGCTGACTCTTGAGACCAGGCCAAAACAATCTTAAGGTCATTTAGGCAGAAGAAGACTTGTACTTTGGCAGAAACCTTGGCCCCTAGAAAGTAACTGAAAAACAGTGTGTTGCATTTGTAAGCCACTCCCTAGCAAACTAAACAGAGGAACACTTCATCTCAGGGCTTCATTGTAACGGAAAAATAAACGTCTTTCAAGTCTATAGTGGTGAACCGCTTGTTTGAGCCAATTGTAGTAATCGTGTTAATGTGAGTAAGACACACTTGCTTTGCAAGCACTCAGTGGATGCAAATCCAGAATGGATTTGGTGCCCTGGGAACTAGGAAATAGCCAGACTAGATTCCCCTCTCCCTGCCCTCCACTGGATTTGTTGAAATAGCTTCTAAATTTAACTGAGAGGAGCATTCATTTCTTCGTGAAGAACTACTTTACAACACTGAAAAGATGTTGAACTCACTGAAACTGGATGGATCAGCCGTGACATCATAGTTCATCCATCATGCTAGCATTGTCGTCACTCTTGACAAAACTTAGACAAATATTGACAGATGTTGTTCACATAAATGTCTTTTTCTACAATTTATTAATTAGTTTGTTTGCCTCTTCTGGAGCAGTGGTGTTTACAGAAAAGCTGCATAGATACTGCACCAGAGAAACACATGCTGCTAGTGCACTAAATCTGCAAAAGGGCTATTGTTTCACAGCATTTTGTGTTTTATGTTGCATTATATTCATAGTATTAATGAAGCTAGACACAAGCTAATTTATTAGTTTTTATATTTACAAATCAATGTTGCTAAACAGAATAGTAAAAATTAGATATAAGCAAGTATGTAAAAGTACTTAAGCAATGTACTTTTGTATATATAGATTATTAGAAGAAATCGAGTTTATATACTTTAGAAACACAAGTGTGCGCGTGTGTGTGTGTGGTTTCCAGTGAGGGTACTGGGAGGTTCAAGCCCTGTTCGCAGTGATGTCACGCAGCCTCTCCGCAGACTGGCTGAGTAAGAGGAACAACAGAATTTCAGCTGGAGAGATCAATTATAGATAAAAGAAAATGAATGGGAAAAAGTAATTTAATAATTTATTGACTTGATGTCTTATATCATGTACAAAAGCAAATGAAAAATTAGATTGTGCATTTGGATGAAGTTGGATTTAAAGAGCTTCAAAATTATATTTAATTAGACAAAGAAAAAATGTGTCATGGGTATATGAAGTTTCACTGGGAAGGGGAAATTAATGATCGCATTTGCAGCAATGGCAAATGATGTGCCAAAGAAGAGTGTGACTGTCTGCAGAGGGAAGGAATTGGGTGAGGGTGGCATTTGAATGAGTCAACAGCACAGTGGTCTTCTGTCTTCCTCTTTTCCCATTAGATGTGCAGATCGGAGGGAGTGTTTCTCTTCTGTGTGGACGCTCCACTGCTAACACCTTAGAAGGAAGGGGTGATATAGACTTAAAAGGATATCATGATATCTTACAGTATTTTTGCATTAGCGATATAAATGACGCTGCGTAAATAGTAGCAACAATATCTCTTTGACCACAGGACACAGCGTACAGTCTTAAGGGACATGCAAACAAAAACAGTATAGTAATTAACCATCTTTAAATACTACATTAACTAAACCAACTAAGTATGCCTCTTTACAGTATGGCTCCACTGTTTTTTTTTATCATTTGGCTGAGTCTTTGCTAAATTTGCTTGTCAGCAGTTTGGGTTTGCATCATGTCTCTCGCTAAACAGAACTCCACTATTGTTTGTTCCAGTATTAAGGTATTTTATCAATGCAAATTAACTTGCAGTCAAAACCTCTCAGAATTAAATAAGTTTGCTTATTGTTGTTGGTCTGACATCTGCCATGTTCTCCTTATGCAGCTTCTGTGTTTCCTCTAATTCCAGCTGTTGTTTTTGTTTGAGCTGATGAAACGAATTTGATTTGTGTCTGAATCGTTGTTTCCAACGCGACTTACAAAATACGTTAATTTACGTAATTTGTTTCGGAGCCATTTCCATACAAAAGAAGAAGCTCCTTTATTTGGAACAAAAGCACCTCCTTCTACATGCTTGTAGGCACACGTGAAATACCCACGTTAGCAGGCATACACACCATCATCACACAACTATATCATTGGACGAATAACACTTCTATTTTATGGATAATACAGTATGGCACAGTCTTACTTACCAGTCACTAATTTAATAAACCAACTGTAAAAAGATGCTAGCTATAGGACTATAACCCTAGCTGGTTCAATTGAGTTTAGATGCAGTGACTGTCAAGGCCCCAACATATGAATCACAGTGTTTTATTACTCATCAAACTATCAGTGACCCCTTGTGTCCTGGATAGAAGCATCTGCATTTGTTAATGGTTTCCTACTCATTGATTCTGTTATTTCTGTTAATTTGTCACCTCTCTGTAGGTGTGCTGTCAACATGAAGGCTAGAGAGGGTCCACAGAGCAATTTAATGGTCCTTTAGTATCATCAAAACAGTGTGAGTAATGTGTTTGTGCGTAATTTTGAAATTCTGTTGATCAGTATATATTAACAGTTTTCTAACCTGCTTTTCCTGTGGGGGCTCACAGGGGTTCAAGGGCTCCTTCACACTCATACTGAGTGAGTGGCTGGATATATATATGTATGTATATATGTTTTTTCACAGGATATATTCATTGATACATTATATGTTTATGTTTGCCATAAACTTTATATTACACTCTTGTTTTACTGTTCTAAAGGGTATGTTCAATTCAGAATTAAACATTCATTGCAGGACTTAAAAAGCTGAAATGCTGGTTCACACAGCAGCCCCAGGAATCTAAATACAGATCGTAATTAGATGGCAAAACTTTAAAGTTGGATTTCACACTCTCTCCTTTGCATGAACTGTGATGTGATGAAGCCATGGGACAAATAGGGGGGGAGAGGGGAGGAGCAGTAGTGAAAGAAAAGAGGGAGGGGAGATGGAGGAATGAAGACTAATTTATGTGTGAGCTTCCATTGCCATCTCTGGGACGCTGTATCCCCGTAGACTCTGTCGCCTGGTGTCTGGAGAGGAAGAATGCAAATGGAGCAGGTTTCTAGGTGAAGTTGGGCACAGTCACAGGCCCATGTTGGGACCCGGTTATGCAGTAGCAAAACAAGTGTTCTTTGTCATGCTGGGCCCCTGGGGCTGAACCAAACAAATCCTATCATCTGCAGTGTTGTGTTACTTAAGCAAAAATACTCAACTTTGCAGCCACTATTTATAAGATGAAAGACCCTCTTCAGGGAATGTCAGATTTTTTTTTCTCTCCAATTAATTTGTGTTGTGAGTATCTTTTCATGGTCCCTGCATGGGCTCCCTGGTGGATAGGTTTGGTGGGCTGTGTATTTGCTTGATAGTCAATGTATCAAAACTCAAGGAATAAGAGACGGTTTGCCATCGTTTTTGTTGAGCCTAAACTGTTCATAAGCAGAGATCATTGTCAAATAACAGAAAATGATATTCAATACAATGTGAATTGTTTCATTTATTGGATTTGTTTTAACAAAGAAACAAAAGCATCCATGTCATTGAATGTGTTTTCTCTATCTCTCCCTCTCCCTTTGCTAATCTAATAAATGCTTACACATTGACAAATACTAGACCAGAGTCCTTGATGAATTAAGAAACACTCCGTTCACTAATTGACAAAATCATTGAGAAGTAAAGATAAAATCCTCACTGTAATTGAAAGTGAAGCATCATTTATCTATAGATTTGTACCAGACTACTTTATTGGATTGCTTTTCCGTGCCTGAAATATGCTTCAGAAAATTGACCTAGATTCTTATAGGGAACATAAAAACCAGCTAAATTTACTTTAATTTTACTTCTTTCATATCCAGGATGTAAAGTTTCACAATATGTCCTCTCTAATCATGGAACTTCAGTACTTAAATTTCTAGTCTTCATTGAGGAGAAGAGGAGAGCTGCATGTTGTCAGGCATTTCTGCAGCCCTGGAACAGAATGAGGTGTTAATAAAAAATGTGTGACTCTACTAATGAATCCGATTCTGCAGTTCTGCAACTCAAGCACTTAATTATCATAAGACATTCGCTAATGTGCTCATTCAAATGGGCAACACTTTGCTTGGAATAAACTGCACGGCTTAATGACTTGAGAAAAGAGCCTGATGACATCCTGCTCTCTTATCAACACTTCCCAATGGCTGGCACAAGAGATGGTGGGTGGATATGGTCACACTGGCCCGTAAATGAAGCCGCTAAATATTCATTGGCATCTAATACGGTCACAGAGTCACTGAAATTCACCACTTATGAGTCAACTCTTCACATTTTTATACATCGGATTTAAGCACAAACCAAGGAAACTAGAAATCTAAATGGTAGTCACTCTTGAGATGTAAGAGTAAGGAAGCAATGCCATCACTCTTTGTTGAAACATCTGCTCATGAAAGGAGATAAAAGGAGTGGAAGCATCACAGGATATATTCAAGTGCCTTTTGCTCTGAGTCTAAAATAAGTCTACTTTGACAACTTCAAACTAAGCCATTATATGATTATATGGCACTATATATCCTACTATATATCGATCCATTAGCTGCACATTCAACATTTGTGTATATGTGTAACATATGTGTGTATATGTGTGTGCCCACACACACTCACACAACCTGTTCAGACAAGTAGAGGTGTAAAATTAAATCCCTCGGTGCAGTTGCATGTAGATGATGTGCTTCAATAACCTAGCTGCTCTTTGCACCATTGTAATTGAATAACCTACAGAAAAGTCATCACATTCCCACTTTGCTGTTCCCTCTCTATGTAACATGTAAAAAGTCCTCTTGTAACTACCTGGGAGAGCAACCCATCAACAGCTGTTAGAGCTGACTTGAAGGTTAAATATTAGGAAGGAATCCAATTTCTCTTGTCTATTCAGCTCAGCGGTGTGTTAGATTGCAGCTGGACTGTGCTTACGGAGTGTGGGATATGAAGTGGGCTAATCAATCCCCTCTGCTTCATTCTCAAATTCCTCTCATATCAGGTCCCTGCCCCCCGGGCAGGCCTTCTGCTTTCCGAAAGCCAATTCCACACGAAATAAGAACTGTGACCTGCAGCTAGAGGGTGAAGTTGAGTTTTCCCTTCATGATTAATCTCTTCTTGGGTGGTTTTCAGAAAAAAAGGAGAGGGGGAGGATGGAGCGAGAGGGTGAAAAAAAATAAGAAAACATGCAAGTTGCTGCCTTGTGACCTGCAAGTTTTTTTCCTCTGAATGAGCCTGGTGCACTGGAGCCTGCTTATCTCCCGAGAGAAAGACAGAATTCATTTTTTGACAAGGTTTCATGTTGACATTGAGAAAATGAACTACCCGATTCTATGATTAAACCTGGGCTGTCATAATTGTCATCTGAACTGAGGTGACAATGAAAATTTGAGTATTTTTTCATAGTCTTTTGGTACAGAGAGTTAGTGTTAAAAGAAATGGAGTTTTGATTTAAAGCTTTAGAAACACTATAGCTCTCAGAAACAGGGACAAATAGATTGGTATTTTTGTGAGTGGATAAGAACCTTAAAGTGTAAATGGAAAAATAATGTAACAAACAGAAAGTTATTTCGAGCTGTCTAAACACTCACAACCCAAAATGACTCTTCAGTATCTCACTTTTAAAGCAATGTAAAATACAGTTATGATAAACACTGGTGAGCGTATGTTGAACACATTGCCTGTCTGACCTAAAATAAAGGAACATGCCCTTATCCAGCAGATGGGCTGCCAGAGTTGAAGGGTAAAATGATTTAACCTTAAAGTGCCAGTATCACATTTTACAGGTTATAATGGCATCTGTCACAGAGAGAGGACCTGACAGACACTACCTTGATGCAGTTAAGAATTACTCTTAATGGTTGTTTCTTCTGGTTCAGACCTGCTTTTAGATGTGAAGTGCTGTCTGACTAAAGAACAGTGATGTTTAAACCTTTGAGCTAGAATGAGATGGACTAACAGACCACTTCTGCTCTGCCATTGTCCTTTGTTCAGTGTTTTTGAAATAGGTTATCCTCTTTGTTAAAGAAAAACTCCCTTGAGGACTTCAGTGTTAAATGGTCAACACCGAAAACATCAGTGTAGAAGAAATGTGCTCACACAGGGACTCTAAAAGGCCTCTAGACATATTTACATTTTTAATGCCATAATGATGATCCCACATTCAATGTACATGTTTCACTCACCCATCTTGTAAATTTTTTACGTGTATAAAACATGCCATTTGCAAAAAAACCCATTTCCTCACTACCACCTACCAAACAAATTGGTTGAGAACAACAAAGTTCAATTTATGTCTGAATATTTCTTTGTTTGTGTGTTTTCCCTTTCCAGCAGGGCACTTATGAAAGTGTTCTTTTGCATCAGAGATAAGGTATGCTGGCCCACTGGGAAGCAAGTGAAAGTGGGTTTTGGAATATGTGGGAGACCAAATTCCTACAGCTAGAAGTGCTTCGGTGCCGGGCTAAACAGTGGGCACAGGCCTTGACACACACCCTAATGGAAGAGTGAAGTAGCATACGGTGTTGGAGTGCAGGTCTGTGCTGAGGTAAACAAGACTGTACGTGCTGCTGGTCTTCATTAAAAATATGTCAGCCCAGACCTCTCTACCTATTCCCATAGTCACTAACCCCATTGTGTTTTCTTTTATTTAAGGTGGTTTGCTTTCCAGTCAGACAAATTAAGTCCTGGTTATTACAGATTAGGTTTTCCAAAAGCGTTAGTTAATCAGCTTGATCTGCAATTTATCTACACTTTGCAAATGCTCTATGGAATGATAAAAACCACATTCACACAAAAACGTTTTTAAAAAATGAAATAAGAAAATCCAGTTTACATTAAATGTACAGAAGTGAGGCTTATAGAGGACAATGAAAGTAGTAGCACTGATGAATTTACTTTGTGCTTTAACAAATAATCATTCAATAATTTTGTAAAGAAATTACTTAACCAATTCTTTTATTTATTACGGCTTGTCATTACTTTCTAGGAGTCACATATAATAAAACATGGGGATTTTACTCATTAGTTATCTTCACTAATGAACTTGACAGTAATTATGACAAAGTGATGCAGTACTGACTGTTGGAGAGATAAAAGCACAATGTAAGATGGGGTGGGGTGTGGGTGAGATGTAAGGTCAGCTCACAGGGCAGATCGGAAGACATACCAAGTGACAGATCACATGAGAGTTGGCAGCTCTAGCACAGATAAAAAATATTAACTTGAAGCTTCGATCAGCAGCTCAGAACTCTTGAAACTGTGCACCGCTTACACTTAAAAACATGAAGTAAACTGTGCAAACGTAGATTTATGCGTTCTTCATGTCAGTCTCTAACCTACTTGAAAGGTGATTAGTGAGGCGGTGAGGTCTCACTTGTGGAAAAAAGTTTACCTCTCTATAGGCTGATAACATTAAAGGTTGACCTTTTTGCACAAGCTGCATAAAAGTTAAGTCCCAGCTCTTAATGACGTGAATGATGATGTGGAAGACTGACACTTTGTCAGATGCTTTTACCACAAGGGTGAGGGTGCGGGGCGAGAAATGCTCCTCACCTCATTGTCCTTTTGCAGGATTGAGGATAGAGTGCCGATGCCCTCTCTTTGCACCGGCTACAACTGTCATCTCAGGCTCATTCAGAGCTCCGCAGCACTTAGGCCCCATTTGCTTTTAAGGATGTCTGACAGGACAGCAGCCACGTATGATCAAACTTTACTTTCACTGTGTACTTGTGACAGTTCATTGAGAGAAGCTCTAATGTGCTGTCAGCAGTGCTCTCCACTCAGCTGCCTTGATTTACCTTCCCCATCTGTCTCAGTCAAACAGCACTATATTGAGGATTAAAAGAAGAAATGTGGGCTGTTAATTCCACATCCTTCTGTTTAAAAATGAACCTACTTCACATGAACTAAATGATCGATATTTCTTCTTTGAACACTTATTCCAATAACCCATATTAGATGGGAACAGTGGAGCATAAGACCCAACCCTGACCTGCTACTGTTTAAATATGGGAATCTGTATCTGTTCCACAAATTCACAAGAACCCTTTTAAATTAGCTTTGCACGACTGTAACAGGGGCTACTTGTATTAACCCACGAAAAAATTACCACTCAACTCTTTCAAATGTCTTTTCTTGTAATTTTACTGGTATAGTTCATTCTCACCAATCTTGTCAGAATTATAACATCATTTCCAAAACAGTTGGAACGCTGTGTAAAATATGCATAAATCAGAATGCAATGATGTGCAAATCTCGTAAACCCATATTTTACTTACAATAGAACATGAAAAACATATCAAATGTTAAAACTAAGAAAGTATACCATTAAAAAAAAAAAAAAAAAGGTCATTTTCAAATTAATGGCAGCACCATGTCTTAAAAAAGTTGTGACTGCAGGCAGGCTAGTTCAGCACCCGGATTCCTCTATAATGGAATCATGCTGTTTTCATAGACACAGTATGTGCTTTAGCATTGTCCTGCTGAAAAATGCATGGTCTTCCCTGAAAAAGACTTTGTCTGAATGGGCCTGGATGGTGCCATTCCAGATGTGTAGCCTGGCCATTTCATAGCCACTAATGCACCACCATACCATCAGAGATGCAGGCATTTGAACTGAGCGCTGACAACAAGCTGGAAGGTCTCTGTCCTTTTTAGTCTGGAGGACGCAGCACCCATGATTTTCAGAATGAATGTCAAATTTTGATTTGTTTAACCACAGAGCAGTTTTCCATTTTGCCACAGACCATCTTAAATGAGCCTTGGTCCAGAGAGGATGGTGGTGTTTTTGGATCATGTTCATGTATGGCTTCTTCTTTGCATGATTGAGCTTTACCTCACATTTTTGGATGACATGGTACAGACAGTGATGTTTGGGAGTATTCCTGGGTCCATGCAGTGATGTCCATCACAAAATCATACCTGTTTTTAATGTAGTGTCAATATTTCCCCAAGAGGATTAATAAAGGATCAATGAATGATAGTGAGTTTCCATCTTGTCCCTTGTGTACAGAGAGAGATCTCCAGATTCTAGCGATCTTTTGATGATATTATGTTCTGTAGATGATGATACATCGAAAGTCTTTGCAATTTTACGCCAAGTAAAATTATTCTGAAATTCTCTAATAATTTTTTTTTAGACAGCTTTTCACAAATTAGTGAACCTCTTAATTTGCACTTAGGTAATTAACCTAAGTAGTTGCAAAACATTCTTTCAGGTCTTCCTTTTTAGTAGCACTTACTTTTCCAGGCTTTTGTTGCCTCTGTCCCAACTTTTTTAACACATGACCAGACACAATTTCAAAATTTAATTATTTTATTTTTTTCTTAAAATGGTAAATTTTCTTAGATTAACCATTTGTTATGTTTATTATGTTCTACTGTGAATAAAATATGGCTTTATAAGATTAGCAAATCATAGCATTCTTCTTTTTAATGTAAATGTTACATATTGGCCCAGCTTTTTGTAACTGGGGTTGTATTTTCAGTATTCAGATGCATGTAGTTCTACACCATCTGCTCACCTTAGCTGGTGAACACTGTGACACATTTAGCAGCTAAAGAAACAAGCTATTTCCCTCTGGAGATGATGGGAAGTACAAGGAATGGAAATGTTGGACTTATATTCCTCACTTGACCACCCTCACAAAAAAAGTGCTATACTTAAAGTTTATTTTATTGAATACACTCAAGTATACTTCAAGTATAGTATTGATACTTATGTCTATGTACTTATAGTATACTTCCAGTATACTATTTTAATACTTCTTGGGACTAAACTGGCATTAGTGATGTAATAACAGTATACTTTCTAAATGAACAAATATACTCTTAAAGTAAATTTTTATCCTCATTCACACTTCTGAATAATTCTTTCCATGCAGTATGACTTCCATATTGATGAATGGAAGCACAGCTGTATTCATCATAGCTGTATTCATCATAACTTCAGAGTATCTGAAGTTACTTCATAGTAAGAGAGGCAGCTCTTAATGACTGCTCACCCTTCTTACTAATGGTTAAAGGTTTATAATTTAATTTAGTTTAGCTATAATTTTACAGACCATACCTAGTCTCTTTAAAAGGTAAAACACCATGTCACACAACAATTAGTTATATAGTTAATTATTAATTTGTAATTTGTTTATAAAGTTAAAGTACTGAAATGCATGCTGGGTAATTCTATATACTTCCCAGTTTACTAGTATAGGTATAAGTATAGGCCAAGTGTACTTAGACTTTTCTATATACTTGTCGGTTGACAGCAAGTATACTTGAATACTACTTTGTCTAGTTTACCTCTGATAAGTACATAAAAAGTAAACTGGAAGTATACTTGTTAATTTTTAGTTTAAAAGAAGTATACTAATAGTGTACTTGAATATACTTATTTTTTGTAAGGGCAGACTGGTAGACTGCTATACCCAAAGGGACAACAATATGTTTGACCAGGTTTAGTAGTAGTTAAAAGTAGTTAATGTTTTTAATTAATTACACGCTTTATAATATTCTTCAAAAGATCCCTTGTGTTCCTTGTAGATTGAAACAGTAATAGCAG
This sequence comes from Helostoma temminkii, assembly GCA_900302695.1. NCBI lineage: Eukaryota > Metazoa > Chordata > Actinopteri > Anabantiformes > Helostomatidae > Helostoma > Helostoma temminkii. The sequence continues at coordinate 91,615 of OMLM01002444.1, forward strand.
CTAAGAGCCCCATAGAACGCTGTGGCTTATGCATCACAGAGACCAGGAGAGACAGCAGAAAGTAGTTTTTTCAGTGCACACATTGAGGAAAGTGTTCTGTGTCTGCTCAGTAAACGAATAAGAGTTACTTTGACTGTCACTGACCTTCAGCTAACTTTCTAGTTTGAAAATTTTTGGTGTTGTTGTGAAGTTAGCCACAGCAGCAGGGGATTGAAGTGAGCAAGTAGTGTGAGCTCTATTCAGAGCTTGTGTGGCTCTGATTTATAGACTGCAGCTGTGTATTAATCATTCAAATCATGAAAAATATAAGAAACTGCTGCTCCTCTTTGACTAATTGTACATTAGTCCAAGTGTAAAGAATACCTCAAAATAATGAACATGAGTGGTTAGGCATATATCAACAATTATGCTCTCTTAGCCTGGTCTTTGCCACAAAATCCAAGGTAAAGTGAGGTTTGCATTGAGTAAGTTAGAATTGTCATAAGAACATACTGCTCATGCATGACATAATGTGGGTTGAAGTGTTGTGTATTAATGCAACAGAAAAACTGAAAGTTTAAACCAAAGTATACACTACTGCATCTGCAGGTTTTATATCAAGAAGATGTCATGGCCAGATTCCCCTTAGAGATATATTCTTAATTGCAGTGTGATCACTATCTGGCTACAAGTTGAATAAAACTATTATTTTCAACAAATCCCTTAAAAACCAACAGTGAATTGTGTCTACTCATTGTAACATACAATACATGTTTCACAGTGTTACATGCATTTGGAGTCTGGAATTGACGTTAATATGTTACAATGAATGTATTCAGTTTTATTCTTCAGCAGCACCTTGCTGTATTGTAGTCTGTATCAGACACTCAGTATGTGGATAGAACTAATTCTTCCCACTCTGCTGTTATGACAATGATTTCTATGTCTATTCAGTGTAAAACATATAAACTAAGTGTAACCCATTTTAAATGTCTCTCACACAATACTTTACTGCCCTTGATGAACTGAGCCAATGAGAAAGGAGCCAGAGATCAGTCAGTGTTTGGAGGCTTTAAGATCTCTGTCACGCATTAGCTCACTGGAGTGCCCATCAAAAGATGTTAATGTGTCTGTTCATTTCATTCTGAGGTCTTCAATTTGCGTTTTCTATGATTTAACGCTGCATTTTTTGGAAGTGGCTGCATTTACAAGCTGTAATACAAGTCTCTTGAAGGCCTAATAAATATGAAACTGAATGAGAATCTTTTTTCTCTGTTTCTCTTTCTGCTTTGATCATACCATCCCATGACATATCCATCGTCAGCTTTTCAACTCCTCCAGGAGTGAGCCAAGCCTAATTGGTGCTACGAGGAAAAAAAAATCAAAGCAGGAAGCAGAACTTGTTCCAAACCGAGCTCATAATGCACTAAAATCACTCATGTTTTGTGCGACTGTCCAGTGAGTTTACATCTCACCTCATGTAACGTTTTTCCTGTGCTGCTTCAGCTGAGGTGTGGCTGTTAAAAGAGTAACTGTGGTTCGACATTATACAGCCATCCTGTGAGGTACCTGTACTGCTCTCTTGGTCCTTATTCTAATCTTATTTAACAGTCTCTGCCTGACACCCAATTCAATGCAGGCCCCCAGATTGGAGAGTTTCCAAACAATCCTGAGCTCACCCAAGCTTGGAATTGGTTTTCCGTGGAACATCTCCCTCCTCCCTTTGGGCACTTTACCAATTTGACCAAATTTGTTCCATCACTGGTTCTAAGTACCAGAAGTGTTTTCTGCCCACACTTGGACTCGTTTCTGCAATTTGCACATTCTTTGCAGAACATTAACAGCTTTGTCAGGAGCTGAGTTACTGGCGATGTGATGTGGAGGCCCAAGTTTCAGGGCACACTCGAAGGAAACATTTCAGATCAGTTCCCATTTACATACACCTTAAATTTTCAGGTCAATACCTTATTTTTTTTTAACCTTTGTTATTTGTCTTGTATGAAGCTTGTAGACAAGGCCATTTCAAGTGTGGGTATTTGTAATGTTTTCAAAAACATATAAGCAGTTGATGACTGATTGATAATAAGACAACCAAAAACTTGCATCTGGATGGAGATAATTTCATATCCAGATGATGATTCATATCACGATGTAGGACAAAAGCCTAAAAAATATTTGATTGTTTTTATACTTTTATTTAGAACTTTTTTGTAGATTTTCAATTAGCAATGTATCATGCATGATCGTGTAAATCGGGGACATGTCTTTACAGATGTAATATGCAACAGCTACTATTATCGCATTCAATCTTTTTTTGCCGTATGGCCTGCCATGGGCAAAAGCCTCTCACAATGTCCTAGTCCGGGGTTAGTTTTGAGCACTCAACTGTATTTTTATGACTCTCATCCGTAACAGTCTCCATACTGTTTGACATGATTCTTGCATAGGTGGTGAAAGAGGTTAGTGGTGCACTGTGCGTTTTTCTAGACTGTGTCAGACTTTTTAAACAAAGCCACATCCATTCAACAGACGTTATCGATGTTTTAGGTATGATCTTGTGTTGGCTGGTCAGAGTCCTCCCACTGTTCAGAAATAACTTGTTCTGACACATTCACGTTCCTGTTTGTTTGTGATGCCTTTGTACAAATGTCCTCTCTGTATTCGTGCAGCGTGGAAGAATGCAAATTGTTGTCCATATGACAAAAACTATTGTCATAAAGAGTGTGATTTGCGATAAACTTGAATAAGCCATAGATCATAATATACTATGGTACATGTTTATCTGTCACCACACAATATATATTGCCATATTGCACAGCTCTAATTGATAACAACAGTAATAATGTGATTGTACACATAAAGCTATGTGTAATTATATGCACATTTGTATTTAAATCATTTTAAATATAAGCTTTTTAAAGCATATTTATTGTATATGCACATTTATTTATTGTATGTGCAATTCAGTCCCAGGCATAAATTGAAGAGTGCTAAAGACTTGCCGTGTTATATTTTGACCGGACCATATCTTTAGATAACTTTCTCTTTATATGATAGGTTGATATTACCATGCTAATATTATTAGTGTCATTAATCTGCTGTACTTTGTGTTTATATGCAAATGTAACCCAGAGTCACAGATGGAGGTTAAAACCTGTGGGTCACTTTTTGACAGTAAGGCCACGCTCATGCTACTCTGGCTCACTGTGATTGAGGCAAACAAAACAGCTTGCTCCACAGAAATAATGTTTGTCCTGTTCTTCCTAAAAATCGGTATATTATGTTCATAAGAATATAGGTATAAAACAATGCTTCCAGTTAAAATGTAGCCTCTTTGCCTTCTAATCTGAGATAGATATTCTAATGCCAGAGCGGCATCTGTCCAGTAGATGCATGCTGGGAATACAATAGACCACTAAAAGTTGATATACTGTAATGGGCTAAGATAATTAGAGTTATAAAACCCTCTATAAATGCCCCATTGAGATCAGGAGTATTAGATTATGCCCACAGAAATGCACACCCGCTGCTTTCTTTAATTTAAGGGATGAGTGTTAGCAGAAATATCATTTAGCCATGTGATCACATTGGAGGTGTACATACAGATAAAGACCGGGATGCTCCATAAAGCACTGCTTCAGAGTTGGGTGATAAGTGCTTGAATTATAAATCAGCTAATGTGACCGAGCGACTGTAAACTTTCCGGCAGTTCCGAGGCATGAGCTGCTGCAGTGAACAGCTTCAGGCTCCAAAAGTAATTAACAAAAACTTTAAATAATTTTAGCTAATTCTTTTCTTGCTATCTGGTAGGAAAATGATGCATTACTGTATATGTTGATTATGAGTGGAAAGAACGCTTTTATCTGCAAAGTGAATACCTTATGCTGAGCCTGCTTCTTTAAAGAGGCTGCTTCAGGGGATAGTTGCAGTGTCTCCCCCCTCCCATCATTTTCATTCGTGACTTTCCCTTTTACATTCACAATTCAAATGAAAACACTTTGTCATCACATGTCAGTTTTCAGCTGGAGGAAACTACTCTTCACTTGTGTTTAGAACTTGCAATATTATATTTTGACCAGGCCCTGTCTTTATATGAAATAAATACAAAATATTATGTATTTTTACAGCACTTTCATAGTACATAGCTATGCTAACTTGTAATTACAGAAATTTCACTCTGAATGGTAATTATGTTTTTAATATAAAAGTATATTCCTGTATATATGTATTATCAATTAGACTTTGTCTTTGGCTCTTTTATGTACACAGTGGCACATGAGTTGGGTAGCACTTTATTTGTGTAATTTTGCATGTGATCCCATGTGTGATGCTGTAGATGCCCTGCCTCCTCTATTTTGCATGTTCCCTGTAAAAGCAGAGGGTGAGAGCTGGCCCCATTTAATGTCCTCTGATGCTCTCAGATGGGTCTTTATCTCTCTCTGCATCACATCGGTTTGAGTGGCTGTAATAGGATAATAGACTCATCTGTATTTGTTTTTAGACCATTGACTTGAAACCTTGTTGATACATTTATTTCACCAAATGCTGGTAAATTATGTTTTTTTCACTACCCTCTATTTCCACCACAAACTATTAGAGAAACACATTTCATTGAAAAAAATTGCGATAGAGAAACATAATAATATTTAGTTCCAAATGTGAGTGCTGTGATCATCACATAGTTGCCAGTTTATTCAATATACCTGGGTAAAACTAATTGAATCTTTATGAATGTTCAGTTTTTGTTGATCGTTTTACAGTAGATGCTTTAGGTGTGTTTAGTTTTTTCATCCCATAAATGCAGTATCAATTAGGGTGTTTAGAAGTTTAAAATCTTAATGCCAAAATATTCAGACTTAGCTCCACACACAAACACACACACCTGGATTTGTACAGTTTATCCCATTCTACCTGGCAGATCCTCTCAAGCACCATCACACTCAATGGGAAGTGTTTGTGAACTGCCATCTTCAGGTATCTGCTCAGATGTTCTGTGGGGTTTAAGTCTGGGCTTTGTCTGGGCCACTAAAGGACAGTCAGACAGAGACTTGTCCTGAAGGCACTCCAGTGTTGTCTTGGCTTTATGCCTCACGTCACTGAAGTGCTGAAAGGTTAACCATCATCCCAGCCTCAGGTTGCATGCACTCTGAAGCAGGTTTTCTTCAAGGACGGCTCTGTATTTGGCTTCATCCCTCCTTCACTTAATTCTGATTAGTCTCCAGACCACTGTACCAACAAGGCCTGATTAGTGTAGAGTGCTAGGCCCTTTTTAACTGGTTACTCTGTTTACTCTAGGAAGAGTTGCAGTAGTTTCAAGTGTTTTTTGTTTAATTTTTTAATGATTTAGAAAAAAAAATCTAACTAAATGCTTTCACTTTGTCATCATGGGTTATTGAGTATAGAGTGATGCACAAAACTTTCCATTGAAAATAAATTAAATCAACCCAAAAGTCAGAAGCAAAACTCTGAGGCAACTGTGTCTAGCTGTCTGCTTTTTCATCATAAAAACACGGAGAGACAGCTGCATTGGTCTCATCCTGTGTGTTTGGTCTAATTATTTAGAAATAATGAATTGAGTAACGATGGCATAATTTAGAGCTTTCATTAATCTGGCGACTGGCTGTGTTAATCAGTTAAGCTCCACAGTTGAGATGGTGCATATTCAATGAGTGAGCGCTACCATCTGCAAGTATCACGCAGGAGAGCAGAGGTTAGACAGCAGGAAATGGACACCAGGAAGTAGTGCATGCTTTTCAAATGTTTCTATTACAATTATATTATATACAACTTAATTTGAGCTTTGCCTGTAGAAAATTACAGTAGCAAGTCCAGTTCTCTCTCTATACAAACTTCTTCAGTTAAAATGAAAGGGCTCAAAGGTGATTGATTATTGATTGATTATATGTTTTACTCTTAGACTAAAGAGCTACCTCAGAAATTACACCTTTCTTCTTGCTAATGCAGCACTGTATCCAGCATGAAGGGTCTGTGCAAACACAATGCATATGCAGGTAACAGCTGCGCCCCAAGCCCAGTGTCCCGACAGCCTTTTAGTGGGGATGTCATGTTTGCTTCCTGGGGAAATAGGCGTCCACACAGCAAATCCTACTTAAAATCTCAGCATATTCAGGTCAGTGAAAGATAACAGGATTGCACATGAGACCTGTGCTAATGTCTTCTGAAGGGCATAGGGATAAACAGGCACTTGTCTGTGCACTGGAGGAAGTGGGGTGTTGGATGGAGGAAAATGTGGGGACTGGGGATGGGAGATAGCCAGGCTCTACGAGGCAGATGGCCTCCCCAGCTCCAACACAGCTGAACCCCATCCCCCCCCATCCCTTTTCTCCGCTCAACTTTGGGGTATCATTCCCTCTCATATTGTTTTGTATGAAGGCCAGTGTCCTTATTTATGTTTTTTTTTTCTTTTCAATGTGTGCGCTTAGAGACTCCAGTGGTGGTGAAGTTGCCATGACTTTCATTAAAGCCGAGGCCGAATGAAATATGGATGTGCAGGGAGTGAATTAGAGTGATGGAATGGGCCAAATATTGCCTTTGTGGTGTCTCGGCAATGCTGTCTTGAGGGGATAGAAACTCAGGCCTGAGGAAAGTAAAATCCCTTTCCAAGTTCAGCACATTCATCAGCAGGTCAGAGAAGTTTGCCTCCATGCAATGTTGATGACTGTTGTGCTACTGAGGATGTTGTTGTATGAGGGAAGACTGGAATCACTGGGAATATCCGTAACCTTTACCTGTGATGAGGATTTGACCTCAAGATGATTCTAACTAATTCAATGTTACGTGAACAAATCTATTATAGCTCTGACATTAAAGTACAAATAGTGCATAAATTGAATTTCATTTTAATAATTTAATGAGTCTGAACGAGTAAATGCACAGTTCATCATAAGCTCCCTTGACACCTTTTGTGTATCACACAACATAACACAACAATAAAGGACAAAATTGCATAAAAAATAATATAATATAATAAAATAATAAAATAATATT
>OMLM01002444.1:100376-121669 GCA_900302695.1 Helostoma temminkii
CGTATTAGCCTATACATAAGGAAAATTCATGATTTTAAAATTAACTTTCTTGAAAACACGTTGAAATGTTGAGGTAGCTCCCCTCCCAGGCATAGTCAAAATGTGTCTTTATCCCAAAAACCATTAAAAGTGTAGTGTATACTTATAAAATGGTGGCACAACAAAACAGCATAATACTTTCTAACCCCCAAAATGTGGACAAAGCAAAATAAATACTTATTACAATATTTTCTACTAAATAAAAAAAAAATCTTTGTTAATTGCAACCCTACAAGCATCCTCACCTTGTTTCCAACATTTTAATTCATTGCCACCTGAACAGAACTGATGTTAGCAGTCCCCAGATTAAAATTCTTTGGTGTATGATTTTTTTAACCAAAGAAGAAAAGAAGAAACAAGAAAATTGCTTAATGAACCAAAGGCCGTTAACAGTAATACGTTCCTTTTAACAGAAAGCTGAAGTTTTTTAATAAAGGCTGATGTACTCCTTACAGATGTAAGCATCCTCACTTGAGAAAATGTTGTCCTTAAGAAATGTCATCAAACGTCTCTTAATAGCCAAGTGTATTGACTAAGAAGATTTGACAACCAATGAACAAAGATAAACAAAATGAAAACTTTTTCGGTTATGAATCATTCTTTGTATTGTTAAGGAATCTGCATTTGTTAATCCATTAAGCAGAAGACTCTTTATGCACTGTGGTCAAACATTCAAGATGTGGACTATGAATTTCTACATAATCAGAGCAAGCTCAGTGGGAATCTAAAAAAGAAAAGGTGGAACACAGCAATGCACAACTAGAATGGAGTAAGCATGATAATTATGCTAAATTATAACTGTTGCTGACATCTGTCACCTCAGAATTTCTTTGAACAAATGAAGAGAAATAAACACAGAACATTCCTCTGTTGTAAAGGAGTGTAATCCTCTTGCCTTCCTGTGCTCTTTTCTTTTCTACTGACAATGATAATTACAGTTTTTGTTGGACAGCTTTCAAGGATTTATCTCCTTTTTGTATTAATGACTTTCTGAAGGTTTTAAATCCAAAAAGTTTAATTTGCTGGCTCTGTGTGGCCATTCTAAGTTTTTCAATTTTCCATACTTCTGTTTGAAATACCTTTAAGTTGTAACAAGTGCTCCAAAATACATACAGTACTTTGTAATTTCCCCTCCAAATGACAGTTGTGAGCTGTCAAACCCATCTGTAGGAGAAACTCATTTGTCAGAACTGTCTTCCAAAAGTGACTAAGCTCAGACTGTCATGGTTAAAAGTTAGTGAATAATTGTAGTTATAAAAAACCCAACATTGATAGTTGCCAAGAAACAGGAAGCCAGCAGTGCTCTTTCAGAGTTATATACATTATTGTGCAAAAAGTCATGAATTATACTATATTACTGAATGTTGAGGTGTTGCTGTAAGTAATTTATATAATCAAAGATACAAAAATCATACAGTCGCCTTCAGCTGTTCGCTAATCAGTCAGTGAATAAATTAGATTCCTATATATAACTTGTTTTTATCAAGGAGAGCTTTGTATAAGACAACACAAATTCACTGCGATTAATATCATAATTAATAATTTGGTCTCAAGAACAACTAATTGCATAAAGAGGCATTCTAAGATGTATTTTTATAAACTGTTTTAACTTGCAAACCATATAATCTTGTATCAGACGAGCCCCAAGATAACATATAACCTTAAATTAAGCACAATATGGCCACTTGTCCAACTACCCCCAATCTCATCTTTGATACTATTTATTTAGAGATTTATTGGTTTACATAAATATTTTTGAGCTGTGAAATTACTTGTGTTGTTCTTCTGACCAACATTTACACATCTGTTACTAAACCTAAAAATGCTCTTTCTCTTCTTTATAAGCTACACAAACTAAATGCCAAAACAACCACTGAACTGTGGGATAGCACGCCTCATATAAACTAAAAAAGCCTCAAAGTACAACAAGCCATCTGGGATTAAATCAAAGAAATCTCCCTAGCACCAAACCCAGTTGGGCCAGCTTTTCAAAAATGTTCTCCATGTTGCAATTTCAGGACAATGACTGACAGACCACAGAGTGTATCCCCACATTCAAAGCATAGTCCTCATAATCAAGCTGGGTTTTAATCTAACCGAGCCACCTGTGAGACTCGTCAGAACTTGAGCCCACAGGGGCAGAGCTGGGCTTCATTACTATGTTGCTGGTTCTGGCCCAGTTCTCCCTTTGCTCTATCTCTCTGCCTCTCTGTTCTTCAGTACCTTGCAGGCATGGTACAGAAATGAGAGCCGACTGCTTGGTCCTCCACATCCCTCCATGGCCGCAATTTGTCATTTTTCACAGGCATTGAAGCCTTTTATGAAACGAAATGAGTTTCCCTAAAATGAAGCACCACAAAAGCTCCGTGATTAATTTGCTTGTTAGGCTATTGCAGCTGTCACCTGTGGAAGACATCTGGACAGCAGATTGACTAATGCCAGCAGTAGGGCTGAAACATGGCTCTCTCTCTCATAACCTGCCCTACAGTCAGCCTTTCAGTGAGCTTTTAAAGGCACTGCTCACTGTTTGAAATAGCCACTTTCTGAGGGGCAATTAATAAGCATTACTCGTGATTGACATGGTAATTAGTTGCATTAATGTGGTCATAAGAGGCTTTGTATGCAGTGAACTGTTGAAGGGTGGGCAGTAGACATTAGGAAATGAGGAATAAGCACTGTGACCTCACTTAAAAAATAATTGTCCATTTGATTATCACCACGTTTTTTGACAGTAATTTTGTCTAAAATGGCATTGCCAAAGTAACAAAGTATAATTTCAGCTTTCAGATTATGCACCGTTTAGCCATGTGAATCATTTAATCATGTGAATCTTTTATAATCAGTAGAGTTTTTTCTAATGTGTTGCCATCACTATAACATTGCTAATGCACACTGTCTTGGGCACAGTACGGTGTGCACACAAGAATGTTCTTGCAAGTTGTACAATTATATAAATACATTACTGTGAATGGCAAAAATTGCCTTTTTACAGTTCCATAATTCAGTAACTCCTCATAATAATACATTTTGCATGAAAGACGTACTTATTGTAATCGTACAGAAACAACAAAGTAACATCTTAAGAAATAATTATTTAAGTTTACTGAGGGGATTGAAAAGAAGTGAAGAGAGAAGTGCCGTTTTTTGCTGGAACAAACTCTTTATGCTCATCAAAGAACACAGAGTTGTTCATTTCTCCTGACAAATTCACCTTCCCAAAGGTTCTCTTCTTCTCTGGATCTTATTCTTTGCAGATTTTTAATCATTCTGTTGTTGTTGACAATTCATTACACACTGGTTTGAACATGGATTAAGCTAAATTTGTTATACTAACAGTAAAACAAAAGGCTTGCTATGATGTTAAATGATTTCTTCTACTAAGAATCGGCTCTCACATTGTAGCTCTGTGCACCTTTAAATCATGAAGCTGATGATTTCAGTTTTATATTTATCTTTTAGTTTGACAGGCCGATAAATTAATACAATCTTTATTTAAAACTGCTTGTCCAGCCATCTCTGCTCTTGTTCACTGTAACTGTCCAGAACAAATGGCAACAAGCCAGAGTAAAGGAAAGCTGAAAACTTTTACAACGACACAGAATCAAGCCAAGGCCAAAAGAAATCAACCAATACTGAACTTACTGTGTAAATGACACTCAGCAGATGTAGACTTGTTGTGTTTCAAGACAATTGTTTACACTTGCTCTAAGAACTTATAAGTAAAAACATAAAATATTTAAAATATTTAAAAAAAGAAATTATTGGTTTATGCCACCTTAAGAGCTATGGTGATCAAATTGCTTTTTAAGCTACCAGTTTAACTGGATCATCTAGACCACTGTTCAATAGACATGATAAAGCAATTTCCACAGCATCTTCTGAATTTTAGCAGTATCTTACAGCCAACCATGCTGCTTATATACTGGAAGGTAGGTACAGATTTCTAAAATGGTAGTAAGCCATGGAAAAAAATGTATGATTTTGTTGTTGTTTGTTTTTTGCCAAAACATGTAAAACCAAACATCTGGCCCTCTAAATAAAGGCCTCTTAGAGCATTGTGTAACTCATATTATTCTCTCAAACACTTTATAATTAAGGGATTTACACTGCAAACTCAAAAGCTTCCATTTTCCTCCTCCTTATGAGAAGAGCCCAGTGCAGAGTCACAGAGTCATGTAATGGTGAGTGCAGCCTTATTTTTTAATTATTGAGGAATTAGAGGGTAGCACCGGTTTATTTGTCTATCATGTGTACTGAGGAAACATCTCTTTTGCTTTGTTGGCATAACTGGTGTTCAGTAAATTTCCAAACACAAGATTCACAGAGATTCAACCAAGAGACAAGAATCGACCAGGCTATTTTGAATGGCGTCAGATGGATCCTATCATATTACTGTAACCGATGCTTTTTTCATATAGCTATGAAATTCCTGAGAGAATGAGAGAGGGAACATATAAAGGACTGTGCTACTATAACAATAAACTGCAATGCAACATCCCTGACAGAACAGAAAGATTTAATACACTCAGAATCCAAATCATAGACAAGTTATATGCTTGTTGGATGCTGCATAACTGTGTTTGTATCTGTTTGGCTACATTTAATAATACGATTTTATCCACATGAACTATATGTACTATTGGGCCAATAAAATGAATACGTGACACAAACATAAATTACATATTTTCAGCATGATTTCCACTCTGTTTTCATTGGTTTGGGGTTTGACTGACACTTTTTTAATTACTTCATGCCATTGTACTGTCTTCTTCTATTTTGGTTAATGCTGCCCAACTGGACAATTAGCACCACCAGCTGTTTGTTTTAATGCACTCAGCTTCTAGTATTTGCATAACAGCAATGGATGGAACTGTGTGTGTATTTATAAATTTGTGTAAAAGTCCACATAAATTTGGATGGAAATCAGACTGTGATGTAGATAGTAGTTTGACATGTTCCTGTATCTCCCTGATAGCTGTGTCCCTAATCCACACTACAGCACATACTAATTATAAGCAGGTTTTGATTATATAATGTGCGAAAAAGTGACAAAATAAAGTGCACTTGAAACAGTCAATATGCCTACTATGTTTTTAATCGCAAGATTTCACCTTTTACACAATAAGGTAAAACCTAAAAGTGTTTCTTCCCTGTTCTATAGATATAACAATTATCTTGTTCTAGTTAACATGGGACAAAAACATACATAGACTTAGTATATAATGATTTTACCATGACAGTTCTCACAAATACCAAACTGCAGGAGGAATGAAGGGCATTGTTCAGTGTAGATGCACTTAACTCCTTGGCTAAACTTTGGCAGCATCCCTGTAGCTATAGCCTCAAAGTCATTTTAGACAGAGCTGACAGACTAATCTTGCCCCTCCCAGGCACTCAGTGAAATGACGCCTCCTTCTAAGACTTCAGATCCTAGCCTTACTGCCTCAGTGTCCTAATATCTCTCACCTCATAATGCCACAACCAGAAATACAAACACACCATGGCATATTGCCATGACGTCTGTGTTTTTATGATCAAATGCCCAGCCACAAAAAAGGCAGCCTTTCCAGGCAAAACACATATGTACAAGCACATACACAATCAAACAGACAGAAATACACACACACTCTTCACTACAATGGCTGTCACAGGACTATTTCAATAATTCCCAGCATGTATGTTTAATGGTGAGGGCCCAACAGGAAATGATCGGCAAATGAAACGAAGCAGCGGGTTATTACGTACCACTCCGGTGTCAGCCCAGGCCTCCCCACCATTAATTTTATTGTAACTCATTTTTGCAGCCAGAGTGGAGCAGGATTTAATGTTTCCATTCCCCACTCCTGTTCTGCATGACAAATTGTTTTAATAAACATATACTGGGTCATAATAAAGTAATAATAATCCTACCAGTGACCTTATATCACTGCAGTTAAATTTTCCCATAAGCCAACACTGGTTACAATGACAATTACATGGTAACCAATCCTCAGCAAGGCAAATACAATGGGCAGATTTAATATAGTTTGTAAATATGATTAGTGTGCTGTCGTGTTATTGGAAGTAGTATTTACATTTCTCTTCGGGCCTTTTTACAGTTCAGAATCAGCATTAAATAAAGCTTTTGCTCTTGTTCCTTCCTGTTCTCTTTCTTCTACCAGAATGCTTCCCCTCGCTCCCCTTCACAACTTAATGAAAAACATTGTTGACCGTTAATATTCCACGGATCAATCACCATTTTTAATTTTGCGGATAAATGTGCTATTGTGAAACCTTCAAAGGTCTCTCCCACCATGTGTATATGTGGGTGTGTGTGTGTGTTCATGCATGCGCACTGTTTTTGCGTATCTGAGGATTGGTTTCTTAGTGAAAGGGGAGAGAATGTATTCGTGTACTGTAATGGCTCATGGTTATTTGCAGGGGCAATTTTATGCTACATTTCAATTGCTGCCTAAATTTGTTTTTAGCTTTTAGCTCCTGAAGTTATTGCTTCCACCTATAATTTACTCAAGACACAGACATTTACATTGTACACTCAACATCAACACACTTTTGTGCATGTTTTTTTAGAATACAGAAGAGTTGAAGCAACCGATTGAACTTAAAAATAATACTGTAAATGTAAAAATAGTATGTGATAAAGACCGTTTTGATTAAACTGCATCCTTATGACATTATAATATGAAATGTAACAGTAACTGTTGGGTTTTCACATCAATGTACACCGGCTTTTTGTTAACATTGTTTTATACTTTTCATCTTCTTTAAGGTTTGGACTCTGGCTCATATTTCCACATAAGGAAGATCTAATGCTACAGCACATTGAGATATATAACAGATTACTTACTTACAACAGTTTGTGACAAAAGTTTGGAGAAGGACTTTTCTTGTTTCAGTAGTGTTTCAGTAGCTCCCATGCACAAACAAATTGTTTTTCTTTGGAGTGAATTGTAACATTGCACTGTACATTAATTGGTACATATATGTAGATTGTGCTCTGTTTGTTTATGTGTATATATTATGTTTATATGTGTGTTTGTTTGATACTGTGCATATATTGATTGAATATCCATTTCTAGATTACTCCTGGGATGCTATATGTAGGCTGTTGTGCTTTTAGATGCTGCTTGGTATACTTATCAGAATGTTTTGTTTGTTGTTAATTAATGTGTCTGAATAATTTGATAAGGGTGAGTCTTGTAAATGACCAGACATTAAAAACTACCTATTTGTTTGCATTCATTAACTGCAGCACTGACTGTTAGCCAGGCCTGATCTCACTAATCCTCCTGAGGCTAAATGGGAGTCAGTCCTTCCAGCTATGTTCCAAACTGTGAGCAGCTTATTATTAGTCTGTGTAACGTTTAAGTGTCCACATACTTTTGTTTATCTCATGGATCAGCTTTGTGCAAACTTGTTTGTGACATTTGGTGGATTTAAAGGTAATTCTTACAGTAGATTTTAGCATTATTCCATATAGCAGTTCTTTATTTATCCCCCACTTACAATGCAGTGCTTGCATCACTTCCCAGTCAGTTTCACAGTCGTTCACACCAGGCCTCAGGTGGTCACAGTGACACACCTAAAACATAGAAAGATCCACAACACACAGGGAAGTGCTAACGACCCCTGACTCTACAGTAGTTATAAGCCTGCAACTCCAGCCAGTCAGTCAGAACTGACGAAGCCTTCTGGATGGAAGGCGAGACATCTTCAAGAACCAAGAAATAAGTCCAGTTGCTATTGAACAGAACCTTTGGGATAACCATGTCCTGGGTGACTGAGGACCTTCACAGATATACTGTCATTTCACTAACATGCAGAAACAGTAGAAAGAACGTCTGTTCTTTAGCATCCACATTATCAGTATGAGCAACCAAGCAACCTTTCACTGGACTGGAGTACGGTTTCTATAAACTGTAGAGAAAGATGTTTGGTTTACATGAAAACATGGGCTAAACAATACACGTTTTTGCAAGCCTACTGTCCGAAAAGAACAGCTGTCAGCTGTCTCCTAACATGGATGAATATACTTAATATGCTTGTAGTATATGCATAAATGTTGTTACATCAACCTTTCAGTACAACAACTAGAAATATGTAGCTAACAGAATGATAACTTAAATTAGCTAGTTAGCTAAGTTAGCTTACTTAGGCTAACCCTGTAACAGCAGCAGCATGACAGCACATTTCAGATGACCACCATCTTAAACTACTGCATGAATACTCCCACACACACACACTCAATGACTTCCCATTATGCCGACCTGACTTGAATGCATCATAAGGCACAAAACCAACTTGGTTCGCTTTGAGAGAGCACTGTGGAGCTTATTGTCATAATTTCAAAAATAAAACATTATGGTTAAAGGTAAGGGAGCAATTTTGGACCAATTTGCATACTGTCATTAAAAAACAGGAAATATTTGTATGTACAGTATCTGTCAAAGTCCATGTGCATGTCAGTAGTGACAAACTTTGCAAATGAAGGAGCTTAGTTTTTTTATTTTGGTTAAACTTAAAACAGGTCAGATCAGAAAATGGTCAAAAGAATAATTCTGTGACGGCTGAAGCGTTGACAAACAATGTTGTCCTGTCATATCTTGTTATTTAGCTTGGAGGACTGGTGTTTGATATTCAACCTGAATATGTGTGGTCTTGACTCCTACAAAAGATATTGCTTTGCAGTATCGCTCTTTCCTGAAGTTGAGATGGGGCTGATGTGTGGTGTTCTGACGCTCTGTGAAGTTGAGGGCCGGAGTCTTCTTTGTGTTGTATAGAGGCCTGCCTGTCACAGCTCAAAGCAACAGCGCTAATTGTTGTCAAACGTCAATCCATTTCTGCTGGACACCCTCAGCAATCGTATGAGGAATAACAAAAAGCATGTCTACGCTTTGCCTATCATCCAAATGGGAGTCTTTTCTGGCTCACTCCTGCTGGTAGCCTTTAGTAGCCTCAATTTTCCCGCACATGCACCAACGACCTATCCAAAAACCAGAGTGACATGAAAGGGCTCTCATCCACCACATACATGCCATTGACAGTTGAATGAAATATTTATTTATGAAATCTAAAAACATGTATTCACCCTTGACACTAGATTTCTGGGAACATTGACTTCTGAAGCACCTCACCGCCACCAGAGCCTGGCCCTCCAGTGAGTCAATTATGATGGCTTAAAGGAATGTCTGCATCTCTCTTCAAGTGTCTACTTGGCCCTAATTTTTCATCTCAGACTCTTTTCATCTGATTCCTTGCTGAAAACATGAAAACAGTTGAGGCCGGTTCATTTTAACCTGCACACAAAACTGAAGTCAAGATTGACATATGGGTATTTTTGATGTAGTCACTTCAGGGCTGATTTCTCATCAGCTTTTCTGTGGATGGATTACGAGGATGGATTTGATTCATCCCCAGTATAGACAGGTGATTGTTAATGTCATCCAGATGCAAAGTCTAGCATTCTGTAGAAGGCCCTGATCATTTCACGTCTCATAATTTCTACTAACTGTGATAACATTTGAGTTGGCACAGACGGTTTGTGCTTTCAGTGGTTTTTGCTCTCATCACCAAGACCTTCAAAAAGGACACACAACCTTTACAAATGAATTCATATTTCTGTAATTGTATTTCATGCTGGCTGCCCAGTGCTGAGTTGGCTTCCAGTTTATTTTCTTGTTTTTCCTTTGCCTTGAAAGGAGGGAAAAAATGTCATTTGTGGAAGTATGATCACCATCTCAAGCTATTTTTCAATGATTTGTCTTGTGGCATACATTATGTGTAAGTAGGCAGAGGCTAGCTACATTATTCTTCACAGTGCAGACTAGAGGGGGCATGTGTCAGAGCGTTGATGTGTGATTTCAAATGGTAAGATATTGGATTTCTGACACAAACTAATGTTTGGTTTGTGGTATTTGTGAAATAAATATGTGTGGGGTTTTCCCTGACGCTAATTTGTCAGTTACTTCTTTCTCGAGAACCCACTTTTCCTCTGTTTTGATGTGGGTATTACCAAGAAACAAGCATGTCTTGTTATTATTTATCAGCAGACATGAATCAGGAGACAAGATTATTGTTGAGTTTGCAGCTCTCTAGCAGTTTGTGTCTGTCTCAATTGATGGCAGAGAAGCTGGATCAGGTCTAGCATCAGATTTGACATGTCATGAATAGTTTTAGCACCAGCATACCTTTGTACTCTCTGCACTCTACTGTATCCCACCTGCACTGACTCTTTCAATGGCTCACTCTTTCATCCAGTCTGATACCACAGTAATCAAAAATGGTGAAATCAGTTGCTTCCTCCCCAGTGGATATCAGGAAATAAGAGGGCTGTTCTCTTCAAGTTGGAAAGAATTGTGACATTGAGATCCTCTGCATGAAATTACCTACTTCTTTCATTAGACTCAGAATAAACTCTACACTTCCCATTTAATCTGCAGGACTTTAAACTCGGCGTCTTGACATTCATGAAAAGAAGCTGAGGAGAGAGGCTTTAGAGACCTCCCTGAAGGGCAGGCATGAAGAGATGCAACCAGAGATGGTAATGCAGCTGCGTAAGGGGGTGAGCTGCAGAGGTACTTGAAACAGTCGAGAACTCATTTCAGACCCAATCCTAGCCCTCTCAGTCACTCAGTCATCTCTCTTTACAGCACAGCACTAAGGACCCGTGTGTCTCACTGTCTGACACTCTATGTAACTCTTCATTATCCTCCAGCCAAATTCAACATAGCCCCCTCCCTCACCTCACAGTGGTGCAGCGGTGAGGGCCCTCTCTGTCAGCCCAGTGTCAAACAAACTGCCCACGCCCTGTGCTTTCCAACATGGCCTCAAATGTTTTCCTGTTAGTTTAAGTCTCATCTCAACTAATTAATATTTTTGCTTATAGCTGCTGTAGTCCCCGTGGGAGCCCCCTTAATTAATCATTTATAAATCTACACAGCCTCCCAGTTTATTAGTCTCTGCCTTTGGCGTTGGCTGACTGCATTGGGAAACCGCAAATGATTAGTTACAGGAATGAAAGCTCTTTTTTTCCTTCTCTCCCTCCCTTGTTTGCAGCTGATTAGGGCCTCACACAGAGGTATTTCCACAGCCCTGCTCTGCACTTTAATTCATTCAGAGCACCTGACACATTATTCACTCTCCCACCTCTCTGATCCTCTGCCTATTGTTTGAACCAATGTTTTTCCTCGGCTGCGATGAGGCATGGCGATCAGTTAAGGCTCACTCTCAGCCCGGTCAAAACAAAAGCCACAGCACCAAACATGGAAGAGGGGAATTATAACTCTGAATGAGATCACTCGACCACAGGCTGAGCCTGGGCCGGGCCGCCGCCGAGAGAGGGTGATTTCTGGTCATCCTTTTGGGATCAGGGTGAAGGGAAGACTGGTGACAGGAGCAAAATGCATTCACAATTAATTCCTTAGAGTTGTAGACTTCAAGCCACGTCACTCTGCTAAAGCTGTCAGACCTTTATTGGAAAAGAGGCAATATTTCCATCAGTTAACAGAAAAATAAATTAATTGAATCAACTGAAAGCAGCGTGGGCGGTTTTCATAATGTCTATGCACTCTCAGGGAAGAACGCCTCATGCAACAGGGTTCCTTTATTCAATTAGATCACCACTGGCTGGCTCACACCGGCCTCGCTCTGCTCAACATTTCACCTTATCACTGCCTTTTTATCCCTTTTATCATCAAAGTGACTGCACTTTACTTTGGCATATAGGTAAAGCTGGGAAAAACCACCTAGAGAGATGGACTAATTATGTTATAAGAGTCATACTGCGCAGCTTTCACCAGTGGAGGATGATGGTAATGTTGAAATGATGTGAAAGTGGATGTTCGGTATTAAACCATATTGCAAAAGAAATATGGCATAAATGTATGCTATAATAGCTGTAAAACTCAATGACTTGATTAGCAGTTTTTCTATTACCAGAAGGCCTCAACTCTGTCAAATGACATCCTATCTAGCTCACGCGTAGCTGGACATTGTGGGGCTCATCACAGAGTTATTTGTTAATCAGCACAGCAGCACACTTCTCTCACAGATAACCACAGGCAGAAAAACATAATCATACAAGAATGCAGGAGGGAGCGAGGGAGCGGGGCTTCACAGGCAAGGTAATTACATTTGCATCGTATACATAGTGACATCAAATGTGTGACTGTTTTTGTCTGCATGAGGACCAATTACTTTTATTGAAATGTGTTGCAGTTTCCTTTCTTCTCAAATAGTGATGGATCTATTACCAATGCCTAGCACACCGACTACATCAAAGGAAAGAACTCCAAACAGTACACCTCCGTCTACAGCGCACTGTCTTGAACATCGAATGTATACAGTATATAACCGACATTAATGTTGCTATTGCTTCTTGTGATTCCGTAATTATTCCAATATTTAATTATTTAAAGGCACAGTAACTCATTTCAGATGGCTTTCTTTGAACCAAAACGAAGACTAAAGTCACAACTTCAATCCTTGCCCCTTCTACGCTGTTTCTGCAATGTATGTATATGTATGTATACCTCCACGGCCGGTCTCCTAGCTACTATTTCTTTTAGCTTAGAAGTAAAAGCGCTGTTGTACAGCAGCACAGCAGCGACATAAGCTGCTTTCTGATGTGGACTGGAAACCTTTTAGTCCAGATACAGGTGAGCTGCCTGTGAAAACCCAGATGTCAGACATCCAGATTTGTTGAGTTGTCCTGCAACCTCCCGGCAGGAGGGTTTTTCTGTAACCATCCACCATTTGTTTGAAATGCTTGGGTCCGGTCTGCCACTTCGAGATACTAGGTGGAGGGCTGACCAAAAAACAATAAATTGAACAAAAAAGTTTGGGTGTAGCCCAGAAATATGACATGGACTAGAACAGCTGAGACATGACATGTCTGGTCCTATTTACACTTAATTTCTTAGAAAATGTGTAAAGTATTAGTTATTGCAGCTTTAATACGAAATGGTCTGATATTATAGAGGCTGATAATATATTCATGACACCACCTCTCATGAATAAATTTGCATTACACTACAATCCATAAAGAAAAAAATGGATTTATGATTACCAGTGATCAGCCTAAGGACGATGGCATCATAAATTAAACCAACAGTATAGAGATGAGTAAAAAAACTTGTGATCTATCAAATGTATCTAGGATTTCCTGCAAAACTGTGTAAACAGTGTTTCTATGGCAGATGGCTTAAGCTAAACATTCATCCATTTTGTAAAGCTTTTATCATGTCCAAGGTTCAAAGATCAGTACAGTAGAGTGGGCAATGGGTGATGGACAGGTTGCCGTGCGCTAGTGCTAACACATAAACATACAACCACATGGTTATTTCAGCGTGTGCAATACATAAAACAAAACTGCATGTCTTTGGAGTCCAACCTTAACTGCCTGAATAGGTTGTTTGTTCATATGACCCATAAGAGTGTTTGTTGTAAGTGTGCCCCAATGCCCCAATGACAGTCTCTTAAAGTTACACCTTCTTATGTGACAAGGGTCCATTTTAGACGCTAAGAACTGCACAAACAATTTGGTTGAGATTAGACAAAGACATCTGAGTGAGTTTAGGCACTAAATAAACACAGTGGATGTTGCCTAAGGCATAAGGCATAATATAATCACCAACCTACAACTTTTTTATCTCTACTAAGACTCAGTATCATTGTTTACACTCTGTCTCAGGTGGCCCCAGCGACACACACCGAACCCAGGTAAAACAACAACCCATAGGCAACCACCACAGTGTTAATGACTTAATGACTTCCCATAGTTCATAAGCCTGCTACTACAACCAGTCAGTGAGAACTGGTGAAGCCTTTGAGGTAAAAGATGAAACATCTTCAAGAACTTAAATTAAGTCCAGTTACAGCTGAAAAACAACTTTTGGATAAACATGGTGAGGGTTAGTAAAAATATTTTTTTTCTTAACTTTACACATTCATCATGACTCGCATCTCATGACTGGATTACGACTGTACAAACGAAGTGATGTGGTTGGGATTAGGCACAAAGACATCTGGGTTGAGTATAGCCAAAAATAAACATGGTTAGGCCTTAAAAATGAGTGCTTCCTTAATTCCGCATGATGTTTGTCATGTGATATTCACAACCACTCACATTTGTTATGTGACTACAATACAATAACAGCAACAAACAGCTGTTTTATACTGGAGTCTGGTCCTGTGGGAAAGTCCTGTAAATTGTTGGGGCACCGATCCACCCTAACCTCCTTCTGACAGACTTTGGGAGTATAAATAGTTGGTGGCTATGTCATATTCACTGCAGCTGCTAGACATCATTGATAGCTAATACATATGTATTGGTATTATTTTCAGCTGTTACAAATGACTTATAAAGTTGTATTACAAGAAGAAAGTCACTGAAGAACAAATGTTTTGGTGTAGTGGTCACTGTTGGAATTGCATGTCATGTGATGCCCTAAAGCCTGCAATTGTCTATAAAAATGTCTCTGTTATAGGTGAATAGTACATAAATCACATTTCTTGAGAATGGGGTTGCTGATAAACAGTTATCACTGAAATTAATTGGGTGCTACCTATTAATTATTTTAACTGGGTCTTTGTTTGTACATGTATGTTTGTAACAGGACCTTCTTGCTCTGCCAAAACACTTAAAAATATTTTTTTACTAGTGGGCATCCAGATACAGCTTCGATCAGTTCACTTTGTAATTTCATCAGCTGAATTCTTCATCGCGTCCTTTCTAGTAAGTCTTAGTGCTTTGTGTGTTTTGTGTGTACAAGGCTGAGTGATGAGTAGAAAAGAGCAGGCACACAGAGAAAATTAAATGTTTAATTTGGGTGTTTTGGCCTCGTTATATAAGATGATTATGCACTTAACTGCTGTTTGTGTGTTCAAGGCCATAGCTTGATAGGTAAATGAAACACACAGCAGCTGTTTTTGTAGGCATTGATTTGGGTGTATTTTACTGCACGGGGGTGGACACAATAACACTTACACTCGCTAAAACATTGTTAATTAAAATACTAATTAAAATGACCATGGAGTTGAAAATGTTAAAAAATGTAATGCAGAAATATTTGCATTTCTTTTTTTGATGAGTTGTAAAGAATGAAGGTATGAAGCCTAAAATGTTTCTGATCTTTTTTTAAGGGTTACTTGCATATGAAAATATAGTCATTGGTTTTGTGTTGACAGTATACATTCTTTCTCATGTAGAGTTTGGCCCTGAATTGATGAAATTGTGTCTGATAAGTTTGGAAACAAAAGGGTAGGCTTTTATAATTACACATATTTAGAAAAATCTTTTACTCTGTCAATTCTTGTGTCTTGAAAACAGGAGTTAACATCGGATATAAATGTACAGTCACTTGGGCCATTTCAGGCCATTATGGTTGGCTTCAAAGCTAAAATAACATTGTTTTCAACTGAAGTGTAAGATGAAGCTTTAGGACAGATCTTCTATTCTTGCACATTGTTTTGATTAAGTTTTATTTTGGAACCTTGCACAGTGCACTGCATAGACTTGAGTACACAGCTAGAAAAAACCAGTAGCCTTTGGAGTGTTGCTTTCTTTGTGTATTTATACACACCTTATCCATTATTCCTCGCTCTGTCTTCCATCTCTCTGTTGCTTTGTTGAACACCCAAATTAAACAGGTGAAATATTGAAATCTGTTTTATGAATGATGCTGCTTGTTGCCTTTGATTTGTTCATGCAATAATGAAACTCTTATCACTCCTGCAAGCTATTTGGTTGTGAAATTGCTGCACCACAAACCTGACACGTAAGAAGCCACAGTGTGCTTTGGAAGAGATATACTGTAGCATGTGTGAGTGCGCTGTCATTCTGAGACTGCTTCTTTCAGCATTGATAGTAATAGACCTTGTGCCTGGTTCATAAAGTGAGTTCATGATCATAAGACTACGAGACTAAAACATACCTGCCATGATTGTTTACTGGATTATTAATGGATTTCTCAACCACACATAAGTAACACCAACAGAGCAAAACCAGCATACACGATGTGTATGTGTATATGATACGACTGGCACAGTAGGGATGCAAGCGCAGAATTATTAAGCTGAGATATTGGTTGCAAATATGATTGTAATCATCGTTGTGAACCTTGAATATACAATGGAAATAGTAGAAAATAAAATTTTCAGAGAGGAGGAAGGAAATTAATTTCAGTTTTTTGTACTTTTGAGTCTTTAACATCAAATGCTACCATTAAAGTGCCACTTCTAACTCTGCCCACAATATTTTGTTTTGAGGAACAACAGCAGGCAGCTTCTTTAGAGTGAACTCTACTGGGGGCTGATGATCACAGACTCTTTATTATTATATTATATTATATATTACCTATTACAGATTTACATGTTATTTGTTGCTTCATTGTGGCTCTGCATTTCATTTGCTCACAATCATTTCAATCATTTACTATGTTCAAAGATACATTACATTAACTACATTCAGTACTGTTCATAGAAACACTATAATATGGCCCACAAGAGGCTCATAAGTGGGATATGGTTTGGATATCTTTGTAAGCAGCTCTGTCCTCAGGTCTAATCATAGCAGTTGGCAAACGAGTAGGTTTAACTACAGATAGCCTGTAATTATAAGCAATTTTATACATCCTGCAATTGCAGGAACATAAAGATGCTGATTCACTGGACTGGATTCTAAGGTCTGTGTAGATTCTCAGTCATCCAGGTCATGTTTATCCCACAGGAGCTAATGCAGGTTTCAGGTTTTTATTTTAGTTCTGCTTAGTCTGGTTAAAACTGAAGAAACCTTTTGGATGAGAGGTGTCTTCAAGCACCTCAAGCAAGTCCAGTTGCCACTGAGTTGCACCTTTAGGATTCAGTAACCTTCCAAGGGTAAAGAATACGGGTGGGAATCTTTGGAAAACTCACAATTTGATTGCTGTTCTCACTGTCTCAAAATGATTCTCTATTTAAAAAAAGGGAATATTTTGGCTCTTACTCTCGTGCACTGTGTGCTACACCACTGATCCTTTGTCTGCTGAGTTGCAGGTAAAACCTATCTTAACCAAGTTTAAGATTAGGCTTAAGTTAAATTGAGTTGACTAAAGTGTTATAAATCATTGTAGTGTGTGAGAGTTTATTCCTCTGCTCCACTATTGTTGTTTTATTTGTGATGTATGACATGATATGTATGATATGTAACTCCTCTCAGATCACCATTACGTGTTTACATGTTTGGGCTTACTGGGCCTGTCCGGCACAATCATCCATGTTCTGATCCAGTTCTGCTCCTCCTTGTGGGTTAAGCTCACCTCTCAGGTCTGATTCCAGTATGAGACCACAGTTTCTAGGTTCTAGGTGAGGTAGTGCATTTCCACAGTTGGCAGTCCATATTAGGATGTGTGAATCTTGGTCTGGTCCCTGCCCAGAGTTAACAATTTGGCTACATGGATCTCTTGCTTTCTACAACCCAGCTCCCAGGATGAAACTCTTCCAGCACATTAGGATGACTCTGATGATTCTTGGAGGGGGAAGAGATTTGCACCAGGTTTAACACACAAAGGCCACAGTTGCCTCAGGCACAACCAGTTTATTTATATTAAACAAAACCCACTATCTTTCCTAACCATAACCAAAGTGCTTTTTTACCTAAACCTAACCACAGATGGGCTCGTAGATGTGAACCACAGTTTCCAGTGTGATAGTAAATGTTTAGACAACAAAACCACAAGTTAAGGAAAGATCAATACTTAACTGTTATAACGTGTGAAAAGATATCGTTGTACATTAATGTAAATATAATTTTATCAGCATTATGTTAGCCTTAGATAATGTACAGTATAATGCAGTGTCCCTGAGACACATTTGCTTTTTGTATTACAGTTTTGTTCATTGTTAATATTGAACTTTAAATATGAATTTGCAGTAGTTTATACACAAGTAAGACTGGTGACTTCCATATTTCAGAGTATAAAGACATTATATCTAAAGACCCAAAATTAGATCATTGATACATTAATCCCCGTCTTTGAGCCAGGCTTCTGCTCAAAAGCAAAATGGCTAATTATAATAACTGCAATATAAAGTTTGCTGGGGAACAAAACAAGGGCGCAAGAGGAGCTGCTTCTAATATTAAACTAGCTCTCTTGTCTGTCTCTGGTGTATAATTTTAGAGTTTGCATAATCAACAATGCAGATGAATTAAAACCCCTGTCATTTCATCATATTCCATTTCACTGTCTCACATTTAAATAGCACATATTTCAAGGCAGCGTGTGATTTCTTTGCTGCATAAGATATCACTTTAAAACTGCTGTATGTCTGTGAACTAGTGCAAAAATATTGAGGAGGATTGCTAGTGACTGGTGTGTGTTTGTGTCTAAAACAAAGCTTAACAGCATTAGTCACACAGGCATCAGTATACCAGTGGTCTTCTGCAGATATAAAAAGAAAGGGAATAGACGTTTGAGCATTGGGCAAGTCATTCCTCATGGCTGATGGTTACAGAGAAAAGACAGAGAAACTTTAAAGCTTGGGATTTGTGAAAAAATGTCCAGTGCAGTCATCCTAATCTGCTCTAATAGAATTCTGATTTCTTTCACTTATGGATGAGAGTCGCTGTGATATAGTGCTCAGGCATCGCCTGGGGTTGTGGGCATCTCTGGTAGGACTGAGGAATATCAGGTGTAAAGACAATGACAGTAATATAATGATATACTGTTATTGTCGATATAAATGGGGAGCTATGACATTTTTTTTGTCATTGTTTGACAACAAGACTACATGATGCAGACTTTCAAATATGTTTACAGTAAATAATACAGGTGTTTGAACAACATAAGGCATATAGTATACATATGTTATAGTTATAGTTACAAGATATTAGTGTACATTGAATGTCCATTTTATATGCATTACAGCCAAAATAATTAGTAAATCACCTGATAATTTGATAAACTTTTTTTGTCACTTATGACAATAAACTATTAAACTACTAATATTTTGAAATTTTCTGTTGTTGATGGAAAAAAAAAAAATATATATATATAGCAAGATCCCATTATAATGGCATTTGCACTATTTTCTGACTTTTAGATTTTTCTGAGTTTATGGAAAAAACAATGAATTGATCAGTGGAGAAATAATCAGCAGATTAATCTTGGTCTAGGTTCCTCAGTTATTAAGGAAAAATCACATTTTGCACAGTTTGACAGATCAGATGCTATTGTGCCAAAAATTAATCAGAATTCCTAGACTTTTCTATCGCGTTTTGCATTCCTGCTTACACACTGCCCAGCTTTCACTCCAGTTCATTTGATTTCTGATCTTTTTAATGCCATGGAAAAATAAGGCCTGGATTGTGTTATCACCTTAAGCCGATGAAAGCAATGTCATCGACTGTGTAATCACAAATGATTAAATATCCCTTTCTCTTAAATACGTCTACACCTCTTTCGCTATCACACAGTACGTCAGCATGAGAGATGAATCAATATTTGAGATAGCTACTAAATTATGCATTTAAAAGGATGGTGAGCTAGTTTGCACTGAAAGCTTCTACATGTAAAGCAGGGCCTTTTCACTGGACTTTCAGTGATTTTGTGGCGTCACTGTGGACCATTACTGTAAAATCAGACCATTTTGATAATGGCTTCCTATTAGTGACCTTGGATGAGAGAATCACAGCTGATCTACATTTAAACTAATGCATTTTGTCCTCACAAGGACAAAGAGTTTGGTTTAGAAACTCGCACCTTCCCAGATAGTGGCATCCGTTCATCAGTGACGTTCGCACACACATATACACTTTATTCACATACACACTTCCCTGTCAGTGAACAGGGAGAGGCCAGCAAATCACCCTCTGACACCAGAGGAAGAGAGAGAGCCTAGTAACCTTGTAAAAGACAATCGCTGGGACCACAAATTAAATGAAATGGCTAATAAAATTACTTGGCATACTGTCCACTTAATAAGAAACAGGCATGTCCCAACTTTAATGCTATTTACCCACCTGAGTAAAGTATAACACCGATTTGGCACCTATGTTCAGATTGAACTGGAAAATGACTTGCTAATCTGTTTAGGTATTTGGAGTAATTGGGTCTGGTGCCAGTGAGGGGATTTCCTTGACTGCTGAAAGTCTCTGCTAGTAGTCCATTCCCAGCTCCTTGGTATAATTACTCTGACAGAGCTGTGGCCACAGGGCCTGTGAGCAGGGCTGCTTTTTAAACTGTAAATTATGAAGGATTAGCATTTATGAATTTTAAATCAGGACTGTGGTAGGAGACACTAAAGCTGCTTAGTGATTGCAAACGGCAGAGTCTAAGCAGTCGGCTCTACACCCTTCACTCTCCAAGCTGTTCACTGTGTGTGTATATATGTGTGGCTGTTTATTCAAATGTGGCTCCATGTGAACACAAAATGTTCAGACTGGACTCCCACTATTTCCTTAAAGCGAATAAGGATCTGACATCTTAACATCAGCCCCATCCCAGCCTACACTGTGTGTGAGTGTGTGTCACTGTGTGGATGTGTTTGCCAGCTCATGCAGGGTGCATCTCAACTGTCACTCCTTCTCAGGCTGGGGTTCTGCTCCTCGCTAGCGTGTCACACTATGCAGAATATCCAATGGGTGATTATGTTAATGTGGGACTTGATCCATGTTAAATTATGCATAATGGATTGATGTGGCACAAAGTCATCAATTAGACAGATATCTGCACTAAAAAGTGTGACACAGCTAAATGTTCTTTTTTTTCTACTATTTGTGGTTGACAGAGAAGCAGTAAATGATAACTTCAGGATGTCACACACACCAGCTCAGACACGGCGTGTCTGTCAGTTTGTTTTTGTGCGTACGTGTGTCCGTCTGGGAGAGTTGACCTTGCTTTGTTTCAGATTTCCAGTCATCATGCTTTTCAGTCGAGGTGTGAGTCTATGACTGGCATGTAGTGATATTCAGCAGTGGGTGAGGCTGTGGGACAGACACCACCAGAGGCCTCATATCACACCTCTAGGAACTGTCTGCACCAGGGTCACTGAGCCATGACCTCAAGCCTGTGGTGCTAACTGGTTTAGCCAGGTGGCAGTAGCAGGGTGTAGTTGTGGGTTGAGCATTAAAAACACCCACGTGCTGATGAACCCCAAAGTATAGGACAACACATTTTTCCTGCCAGACTTTCACACATACCCTTCTCCAAAAACTGCAAATATACATTCAGATACCTCCAAGCTCTGTGTGCACATGTTTCTCCTGTGTTTTACTAGTC